>WHPZ01571568.1:0-12569 GCA_016617965.1 Macrosiphum rosae | reverse complement strand
TAATATATATTTTCATAAAAATGCAGTATACTAAATACGGTTCTTAGGAACATCGCTAATAATCTTTTACTTAGTTATTATAACTACCTATATATAATAATTAGATATACCAACAGTGAAACCAGAATATTATACGCGACTTTCTATATAGGTCACTTTTTTTTTTCATAGAAGAAGTCTCTAAAATTTACTATATTAAATATCATTACAAATATCTGAATGTCTTAACTTGTTGGCTACCAAGCAATATAGATAATCGAGATGAACAGAAGATATCAAATCATATCAAATTCAAACACTACAGTAACAAGTTTGATGATAATAATGTTATAGTATATATTAAAGGTATATATTATATACCTAAGTTATATTTCCGGTGCTATTTTATTAATTCATAACATAATATAACTTTCTATATAACTATTGATGTAAAAAATTAACTGATAAAGTAGTAATAATTTGTATCATTAAAATTAGGTAGGTACTGTTCTTTTAAGCGTTAGTAAGACAGCCAGGGGCGTCATTTCAACTTTTTTTTGTTGGTGCGAAAATGTTTGCAGGCCATTCAAATTGTTACCAGGCCACATAGAAAATGTTTTTTTTTTTGGGCAGAAGGGGTCAAGTGGGGACAAAAACTGTAGAATATTTGTATAATTTATTTAATATGTCACTTATATTAGTATGAAAATATTACAATAATGTTACTATTTTTGACAAACTATATATGTAGGTACTTTTAAATTTTAATGTATTTATTTGGTACTTGAAACTTCTAAAGTACACTATTATATACGTATGATAGTGTCAGGATTTGTTGTTGATGTATAAAGCGTTATAAGTACCTTATGGATATTGTGATATGATTAATTTGGAATTTATTATAGATCCCTATTATAGGTGAATTTTTTTTAATACCATAGATAAGTAGGTATATAATATGTCTTGACTGACATACCGTCTACGCTCAGAATCGTTTTTCTTATACAATGATATTATATCATTGAATTCAAATTTAATACCATCCATAATACAGTGACCCACTAGTACCCTACTGTACAGCAGAGCACCTTTTTTTTTTAATAGGTACTGAAAAAATATAAAATATATATAACACTTAGGTATATCGGCGGTTGTATTTATTGTTAGCAGGCCAAAGATTGCGTTTTAAGAAAAAGTTGGTGTAAATTTACACCCTGCAACCCCCCTCCCCAAATTACGTCCCTGAACACAGCACATTTTTGTTTAAAAGAAAAGGAAACATTTTTTTTTTTTTTGTATTTTTAGCTTCAACATATTGTATTAGAGTGAATATAGATCTATAATTACCAAATTTAAAAAAAAGAACATTATCTGCATTCGCCCTTTGGGTTTTTAGGATATTTTAATTTTTGAGCTCGTTATATCATAATATTTTACGCAATTAATAATAGTATTATCGTTGCTCGCTTTAAAATTGAAGTACTTATCGTAAAAAAACATTCAGAAAACACAGATAATATGAACTTACCTTTTAAAATTAAGTTCATTTACTCGAATATTAAATATTAATGATGACAACGCAATATTGGTTCTCCTGTACATAAATGTGCCATGTTGGCATATTATGTTTGTTTGTAAGACGGAAACAACAGATGCGGGTGTGGCGTCTTCTTATATGGGAATTTATTAAGGTAGAGGAGCATAATATTGTTGTGTGTCTGCAGGTTGAATACGATGAATACGATATTTATTTATTTTTTCACAAAAACTCGTTTGGTTATGGAAATTTTATTGGCAATTTTGAATCAAAGAATTATAAATAATACATATAATATGCAATGCATGTTGCATTGGATACGAATACCATATACGGGACACCATCAATTTTTTCACCCTGTATATTATATATGAGTGCATGTCGAGAGCGCGTGAACGACATAATATATACATTCCATGTGAAACATCTACTTAAATGTGTAGACATTTACGGTAGGTAACGTAACACGAGCAGCTTACAAATGTTGATACTTATTAAATTTCCGTATAAAGTGACATGAAGCTGTACGTTTATATTATTAATTCGTATGTTAATAATAGCAGAATTTATAGATACTATAATATTGAAAAAAAATTGTTAGTATTATTTAAAATGAAAAGTTATGTAGAATGTAGTATGTTTTTTTTTTATGAGACAGTCACTATATTAAATGAAAAGTCAACTTAAGAAATTCCTTTTTAAAATATATATAATAAAATTATACTGATTTACCAACAACGTTAATAATATTAAAGTAAATTGTTATACAAATATTATATACTTGCAGATAGGTACAAACACTATGTTTATCTATTGATTGTTTGATATTATTAAGAGTTATAATATTTGTAAATAAAGTTCTATTAAAATAGAAAAAATAAATAGTAAATTATTTTCATTTTTAAATAATATCTGAGCATTAATACTAAAAATATAATTACAAATTACCAAATAATATTCCATAGATAATTCCGAACTATTAGATATAGTATAAATATAAAATACGTAATTATTATAAATGAACAATGTGTTAAAGTAATGTTTTTCACGTTTTTTTTTGTTTAATAATTTTGATACATTTGATTAATTTCCTGAAAATAACTATAATTATGGAAACCTAATAGAGATACTAGGAATTGTATATATTATCTATTAAAAAAGATTTGATTATTGCTATATATGAGTAGGTAAGAAAAATAATATTAAAATGTAAATGGTTCTTATATCAACAAACCTAGTATGATAATAATATAATTATTTTTATTATTTAACTACTATATTTTTTACTATCATCAATCATGTAGAATGTACATGTACGCATTTTTTTAAGTAGTATCTCTTTAAAATCAAGAAATCGTATAAATTTTCCACCGGAAATATCGATTGAAAACTAGAGGTCAGAAGTATTTTGTTTGCAATTTCCAATTGTAATGCAATAAAAAAATATGATAACATTACTTTTTATATCCATCCAACTATACGTATAGATAGTGGAATATTGTATAGTTTTTTAACGAAATGTGCTGCTCATTTTATATAAATCGTTCGTGGGCAATTAAAATGTGATAGAAAAGTAGGTGCAGATTATGCAGATCATAAAATAAAACAATGTCACCACCACACCCGCAGATTAAAGTTGTAAAATTCTTCCGAAATACGACGACATATTATAATAATAATAAAAAAAATAAAAATATTATCATGAGTCAGTAACATATTATTCGGCTGACAGTCCGACACTTAATTTATAACGTAATCGTATACGTACGAGTATACTCAAGAAGAGAGTTGTATAGGTGATGACGAGACACGAGAAGGACGTTCTTATCTATATATATATATATATATATTATAACTATACCTACAGTAATAATAGGAAAATGAAAAATATCGAATAAAGATGTATACAGATAGAGAGAGAGAGAGGGGGTGAGAGAGAGATGACATAGCGAGGGATAATAGAACTATAGCTTTGCGTGGGTTATAATAACGTAATGTGTCATAACTCATAAACCTAGTTATTACTTATTTGTACTTATTTTGATAAGGGTATAAAATGAAAACCAACGAAATTGAAACGAATAGTTTTAATGGAGTCGAAGTATCATCGGTGTAAGTGCGTTCGTCGTCATCGTCAGAAACTCAATTAGAGGTATACCCATATATTATTATAAAAAACATTTTTCTTGATGATTTTAAATCACTGCTTATAAAAAAATCAATTTTTTCTCGTCATTAAACTTGTATGATTTGCATAGCTTATAGTTTATTTATTATTTTTATCAACGGCCATCGGGTACTGGACGAGTTGTTCAATAACGCGTTAAAATTGTACACCTCTATTAATGTATAGACTATGAACTCAAGTTTTTATGTCATGATAAAATATACGTATAAACATACCGAATTTATTTGACTCTAAAGCCCCTTCGCTACTATAATAAATTAATATAATATATGACCTATAAATAAAACATATATATCCGCTTGAATATGAGTAGGGATGGTTGTATAAATATAACATTTGTAAATAAACCTAATGGTTTTATACGTGATTGAGATTTCATCTCGATGAGTTGTCATTATAAAAAATAGCTTCCTCTAAATACGACTTACACGCCTCGGAAATAACAAATTTATACCTATACACATAATATTATATTTTCTGTTTCCATCGCGTTTCCAGTTTCTCCCACTATTGGATAAAGTATTCTAAATCCTTACCTTATAGATTTATTTTAGATACGTGCGGTGGCGGTTCTGTATACGCGCATATTTATATAATTTACAAGTTTTGATTACAAGTAAGAACATGACTATTGTGTACTACCAGTCAAACACGAATACCTAATAATTACTAATTCGTTTTGCACGAGATCATCGGAGATACGTCGAATACATTTCATTCAAACCGGTGGAGGGGTTGGAGAAGGGAATTATAAACGCAGCGAATTATATGTCTATATCGCGAATCGCGTCCGCCCGCTCATATAGAAATCGTAAATTTATAATTTATTAACGTACCTACGGAAAAAACATTATTACACATTTATAGTAGGAAAACACCATAAAATAATAAAATAATAATTATGCAATAAAAGTATATGTATTAGTAGGTACGTAGGTACAATAGTAAAGTTAAAAAGTGTTGGAATCGTATAACTATGGTTATTATTGCATAATCAATCAGTCTATATAATATTATAATATAATATACTACCATAGATCAGCAGGGAGTTGTTATTCGTTTCCGTCAAAGAGAAAAAAGATTTGATTTTCGTTTCCACCAAATTTAGGTAATGTTTTCAACAATCCATACAGGGCTAATATTATTAACTATACGGAATTGACGTGTTAATTAATCTGTTTTGTATATTTTATATTTTTTATTTTCGGATATTTAATTTATAACTATTATTTGAGTACACCCATTAGTTTGAACACTTGAAGTTAAAATGTTTAAAAATATATTAATATTACGATGCGATTTGTAAAAATTTTCGTTGAACAAATGTGCATAGAATGATTCGTAATGATAGTTGTTGTTCTGCATAAATTATCGCTGAAATTTGATCTCACTGTGGGTAGAAACACACTATTTTCGGAAACATAATACTTAGAATACCACAAAAAGATAAAGCCAGAATTATAACTACCTGTAGTAGTTCTGAGATCGCAAACTATAATTTTGGAAGAAAAATGATTTTGTGGAAACGAAAACCAAACATTTTTTTTCATTTGGGCGGTAACAAACATTTAGTTTGAAATGAGGTGTTTGACGCTGGCACCCACGAGTTTGAAACTCAACTCAAAAACCACATCAGTAATTGTTATACAATTTGTACAAATTTGTAACCACAATTAAAAAATGTGCACACCCCCATCACTCGTAAAATCCAAAATCGATTTACTTGTGCCAGCATCACGTGACGCTAGCACCCGGATTGTGTCAATGTGTTGATCAATTTTGCATTATGTATGTATTTAATAATTATAGAGTACAATTTTTCTACATAATGTACCAACTATTAAAGTACCAGGTATAGCTTGAAAAAATAAACCATTATTAAACTCACGTAATTTTAATTTATACTGAGTAAGTATTTAAATTCAAAAAGTATTTATATAGGCCCGTGTGGCCTTGTATATCCTGTTATGGAGTTGGTGGTATTTAAAATGTATATTTCTAGCACGCGATATAATATTAAAATAACAATTTTACTACTCAAGATAACAGTAGCAATACGATAACGTAGATTGTTATTAATATGCAAATGGAAGTGTTTCCCCAAAGCTTGACGGCTGATATGCTGACGGATCGTCTGCTCGAATACGAAGTGACAGGTAAATACGTTCATCGTGGTTGTAGAATGTGTATATAATTTAATACTATATGGACCTTGAAAAGTTCATCTAAAATTTAAAACACCAACTATACGTCTTCATATAATTAATAAATCGAACACCACATTGGCGAAAATCGTCTGAAATTTTTTTTTGGGGGGTGCTTAAACAAAATTTGAAAGGCGAGGGGCACAAAATCATCTAGTCTATACCTACATTAAATGTCTATTAACCTATATACCTAAATAAACTAATAAAATAGTTATCATAATAGGTATTTCATATTTTATTATTTAAAAAAAAATATTAATCCGAATAATATATGCATATAAGGGTGGATAAAATAAAGGTGAAATAGAAAATATTAGAATTGCATGTAACTTAATATTTATACAACTTATTGAACACGTTTGACATACCTATAGCAGGTGTAGAAAGGAGTGATTTATTGATAAATAAAAAGCACAACTGAGACGTCCGTTATGAGACACATTTTGAGATGTGAGCAGGAATCCTCAGGAATTTTGATTTAAAAGAAAATGTTGCGAAAATCAAGAAACTTACTGTCCATTGAAACAACATAACTTTTCTAAAATTACTATTTAATAATTACGATGACTTAAGCAACTAAGGATATTATTTTTTTACTCTATGGGTTACTACTTTAAAATATCAAATTAACAATATTGTATATTATTATTATATATAGAAGTATTTAACTTTCTTATTATTTCTTTTAACGTCTCAAGTGCTTAAATTCTTCATAGTTAAACAACTAGATTAATAATTATTGGTTGCAAAGTAAATTGTATTTAAAACAACTTACTTTCGTTAGTCATTAGATTATCTTTATAGATAGCATCAATTTTAATATCTGGAAACTGTTTAAGAAGGCGTGTATACTAATTACATATATACAATATACATATACTTAAGTATTTTAATTATGCGTTTGATTTTGTTTATTTCAAACTATATTATACTTACTGGATTTGAAAGTTGGAATCAAATAATGTTATCAAAAAATAAATAAAAACATTTAGATACTTGATTTAAATTATAATAAAAAAATATTAGTAATAATTACATTTTGTTATTTCATTTAAAAAAATATATAAATAATTTAAGAACAGTAAAATACTCCATCAACAGGGGAAATAATTTTACAAATGTACTGGTAGGTAACGAAGGAATTTATTAACAACCAACAAATAGATGCATTCACATTTCTCAATTTAAATACTATCTTAATTATGTGGGTTTACCCTATAATATTGGATTCAAATATTTCACGCTCCGAAATCAGGCATTTTTCAGGCATTTTAAATTAATATATAAATGATAATTTATGCACAATAAACATACTTATGTATATCTGTATCATAATACACTTTGGATTAACGACATTTTTACTTCAAAATAACTTAGTAACTAATAATAGCTGATAAAATAATAATAATATTATTCCTATAGAATTTATATAATGTAAACGGTAATCACGTGATACTACTTCTATTAAAGCTTATTATTACAGTACAAAAACAATTATTTTTGGGTTGTTCCATTGATTTATATTATAATACACAGTATAAAAATATATACTATAGGCAATACTGTAAAAATGTTTAAACAATAACAAAAAACTTGTTCCCTTAGCATCTTAGGCCTTCTGTCCCCGTTTTTCGTCCTTTAATGTAAGATCCTACACGCATTTTATGCGAAATTTAACATTAAAAATATTTTTAGTTAGTGAAATGATTCAATTTGTACTATTGCTTAAACATAATATAATTATCATTAAAATAATAATAATTATACTCTTATAGATTATATTATTTATGCGTGTACACTGTACACCACAAATAGTATACACTTAGAATTTCAGTTATTTAATACGCACTGCAGGGGAACCTTGAGATATTCGCAATTTATAGTCTACACGTGTCAGACAAAAAAAAAAAAAAACGTTAGACAAATAGTGCAATAACAATAATGTCCAGCACAGTATACACTATACACTATAGCACATAATTAAATAGCAAACCCTCAAAAATATTAAACTCTAGAATTTAGTAGTAAGTAATTTCCCTTCAAGATTATTCAAAAACCACAAAAAAACAAATATACTTGAATAGTTTTATCTATGTTGCGTACGTTGAGTGCAAAATCTGATAAAAATTCTGTTTTAACATTTATACTTTTCAATACTTCAAATTTCAAAATTACAAAATGATAAAATTGTTAATTTTCTGTTCATCCCTAATCTCTCGGCTCCCAGTGACTACGTATCTATATTGTAATAAACATAATACGAGTATTAGGTATAGGAAATGTGAATTTTTTTTAATACTTAAAAGCTGATTTAATAAATATTAGATATTATACAATTTTACGGTTACATACACACGTGTATAAATATGAAGACTATTTAAAACAGAAAATAACCTAGAAACGATTCTAGACTTATGTGATTAAAATTTCTCTAAAAGGATTATGTTTCATTTAATTTTTTAAAATGTTATGAGCATATATAAAGCTTTGTTTATGCTAAAATTATCGCCCCGTGCCACTGTGTTACACAATTGTTACTACTACAAACATTATCACATAAATAAATACCTACATTATTTTAAGTATTAACCGAATGAAATTATTAAACGAGGTTGAAGAGAGCATATTGTATTGAATTGAATGGAATACCAAAGTAATGGTTGACAGAATTGGTTTGATTTATAGTGCAAAATAAAATGGCATGCGGTTTATGCGTTGGTGTAATTGTATGCATATATATATATATATATATATTTATATACCTCTTATAAACATTTTTACAGCTAGTATTATATTATACACTTGTATAGAATTATACATAATATTTAAATGCAAAAGATGAAAACCTATATCGTTCAATTTGAAATAAGTTGTATTTTAAATAATCAAGCTGGAGGTGTAGCATACCAACAATCGCGGAACGAGGGTGGGCAATGGCCAATGGGTGTATAATGTATGTTTAATACATTATATTATTGTTCTGAAGGTTGACGAGATGATAATTCTACGGTCAGAGAGCAGGACATTGTGCACGCAGATACATATGATCTAACAATGTAGCACATAGCCCGCAGGACTGGTACATCGTAATAATATAATGAAAATCAACACACTTGTTAATAATTATTGTTAAAAATAAAAACAGTTTTTTAATTTACACTTTTAAATTATACTGTAATAGAAAACTTTGTTAATTTAAAGACAGAATAATATATCTAGTAAAAAATAATATTATATCATGTCATTTTCACAATATTAATAATTAATCTTGTAATTTTTATTATTATTATTACTATTATTATTAATCATTGAATACTTGTTGTGACGTCTAGCTACTATATAGTGGCGAATAGAGGATTTCCTGTCGGGGCCGGTAGGGGCTGCCCTAGGCACAATAATATTATATTCATTCACAACGCGTTCGTTGAACTAGTCACGACTCAGAGTGGTTGCGGTAACGAAGAAACTCCATGACATATTATACTAGGCGGCAGCAATGAGCAGACCATCATCATCGTTCGGGGCAATACATTAGCAGCTCAATTAGAACTTACGGCTGGACGTGCCCATTAAACGGCTTTTAACCAAAACCGAAAATTGTTTGTTCGGTAAAATCGTTTTCTACACCTCCAAACCTCCCACCATTGTCCACTCGCTATAACGACGTGTCTAATACTGAGCACACAGACGTGATATTTTATGACGTTTACCTATCATAAGTAGGTATTGTACGCGAGAGACTTGTTTTACACGTGACACACATCAAGCGACGATTGCGACGATCTTTCTACAAATAGCAGCATAACGACATAAAACATTTCGACTTGATATTAAAATAATTTGCAATGCGCGTAGAGTGTGCTGCCATTGATAATAATACGAGTGTTTGTGTAGTTTTATTGTCACACATTTTTTAGTTGAAGCACTAGATGATTATCATAATATTCTCAAATTAGTTTTCCGGAAAAAAATTACACGAACATAAAACTAAATAACCATTAATACTGCACATTACAGATATAATCCGCATTCAGTTTTAAATAGGTAAGAATATAATATTCTAGCTGATCCCATGTACTTCGTTCCCCGTTAAATGTACCAAATCTATATGACTCAAACGTTGTTCAATTCGTTATTTAATATTCAGTGTATGGTGTTCAAAATTTATCCTAACTTTTCCGTTGCCCGGAAAAATAATAATAATTCTGATTCGCAGCAGTATATTATCAGGAGGTAGGCAATTTATCTACGGTAAATCGCGGACCCCGTGATGTTTGTACGTAAGTGTATGATTTAACTCTAAAGTATCAAATTTATACCAAGTTTGTTGTATTCCACCTATGGTGGATTAATATAATCAGTTAATACAAAATCCTAAACGTACTAATATCAGATGAATAAAAAAAAACCAAATTTAACCATTTTTTAATTAGCCTGTCTTCTTCCCAGAGGTCTAATCTACACACAGATAATTAAATTATTTATATATATATATAAATATTGACAAAAAACAAAATACAAATCAACGAGCATGCCCGATTAACCAATAGCAACACATATAAATTATAATACACTTTTGCGCCACTGTTGTATTTTTTGACATTCAAATTTTCTACTTTTCCGGTGGATTTTCCTAAAATTTTCTTTCGTTCCATTCTTTTGCAGGCAATTACGAACATCTTCAAAAAATTTGAGCCAAATCGGTCCGGCCGTTCTCGAGTTTTAGCTAGACGAACAGAAATGTATTTATATATATATATATATATATATTATACAAGATTATTAAGAGAACGCCATTTGTTGTCTCCGTCTTACAAGTGCGTAAGATGGTAAGAATATTATCTGTGTTTTTAAGTGGGTTTACGATTGTTCAATTTTTTAGCAAGTTATGTGTATAATAATTATAATATAGCGTAAATTAAAAATGTTCATAATTCACGTAAAAACTGAATTATCGTAAAAAACCCACACACATATACCTACATACCTACATAACAGATATTATTCTTACCTACCATAAAGTTTCATTATAGGTCGATTCACTCAAATTTTTAAACTAATGAAGCTAAGCGATATCTGCTGTGCATAAATTTTCTATGTTACACATTTGTAAGACGGAGACAATAAATATCTGTGTTGCGTCCTCTTAATATAGAATAGTTATTGTTTGGTATGTGAGAAAACGATATTTAAACAAAAGTAAGACATTAATTAATGTGCATCACACATTCACACAAAACAAAGATACAAAATCAATCACTTATGACTTTTGAGTTATGATTGTAGCTATATGATGCAATGATCATTATAATTTATAAATAATAATTACCTAATAATATTATGTTTATATGATATATATACAAAAATAAAATCATACACTGATATCAGGGCCTGATTTACGATTTTCGAGACAAGGTGTATAAAGGGACTAGTGGCGTATCCAGGGTTGGGGTTGTACAACCTCCCCGAAAACTTTTAAATAATAATAACATTTTCATTAATAAATCATTTTCTGATAAAAATTGTCAAAAAATAATTTTTAGGCCCCGCCCCCTCCAAAAAAAAACTCTGGATACGCCATTGAAAGGGGCCAATTTTAGCAATAAAAGTTTCGAACTAACTAACTAAAAAGAAAGTTAATTCTTTCCATTATAATGATACAATATTATATTATTCGATAACATCTGACAGAAACGTCTCTATAAAAATGTCGATTGCGTTTAATCTCTGTATATTTTCTTATATGACTGAAATTTCCAAGTACGTGGATTTTCCACGAATCGCTTTGCAATATTATAGAACAGAACACGGGATCAGCAGCCAGTAACGAGATAGGTATCTTATATTAAAAGAGAAACAGTGATTTTGTGATAAGATCTAAACTCGAACACTGGGTGTTGTTTAATTGTTATTACAAAAAAGAAATATACATATTATTAAATTTAATACAAAAACCTGTATACATGATTATTACCGAAGCGGTGTGCTTGAAATCCATTAAGGTCGAATCTCTTACGTATATGATGCGAAGACACTTAATCAGTGGTGATGTAGTGATCGAAAAATCGAAAAATCAACGAGAAATAAATCCGTAGTAGAAAACTATACCCCCTCCCCCATATCATAATAATAATAATAATAAATGCCGAACGCATAACATAATATAACCAGCTAATGATAATCACTTTCGTGCACACATATAGATATCATATCATATTATAATACAATATTAATATAAATATATGTAGGTAGGAACAGTATATTATAATATTATCGTGTAAGAGATTTTGAAAACTACGTCATTAAGGCACCTGACATACCGTCACCTTGGTGACCTAGCTAATACCATAATATAATGCACGCGTATAATAAGATATGTTTTAATGCAAACGGCGATTCCAGTGGACAGGTGCGCCTACAACGCGGCCGTCGCCTAGCATAGGTACATATTATAATTATATTGACGTTTAACCTATCTATAAGGTGGATGGGATCGACAGAACACGCGGCATTATCGGCGATCGCCATCGCGATGGAGATACTCAGATACCCTTTCCCCTCACCCACGCCGCACTTTTACAGAACGCGATAACCCAAACCGATTAGGAAATCGATATACATAATATTATTATATACGTATTTGTGTGTGTGTGTGTGT
>WHPZ01571566.1:0-12446 GCA_016617965.1 Macrosiphum rosae | reverse complement strand
AGGAGGGGGGGGGGGTGATGGGTGAGTTAAATTGGTGTAACGTTTACCCATATTACAATATGACCGCCAGCTAAAGCGATCGCCCTGTACACCACATAGTCATAGGTATATAGGTACTACAGCTATTATATATGTAATATAATGAGACACTTCAATGAACGCTATGCACATACGCGGACCGGACCGGTTGTACTTAAACACTTCATTGTAAAGAGCACATAAACATCGTCGTCGCATACTTCTACGACTGTTATTTTTTATTATTTTTTTTATATATTATATTATCTACGTGCGCTTTTATACCAGCTCTACGTACGTCGTTCAAATAGGAAAATTATCCGAGACTGATTGGAAAAAAAATTTTACGTGCGATAAAATTATTAAATATCAAATACGTTGGGATTGAATAGCATATTATATATTATTATATACCTGGGTACATATTTATTTACCAATACTGCGAGAACGCTGCTTGTAAAGTCATAAAGACGCATGTCGAGAAAAAAATGATACACAAATATTATTATACACTTCATAACTCATATATGATATCATATTATGATATCTAGCAACACGAATGCTTTGGAATTTATATATGACATACATATTATGTTGGTAGGGGACATTCGGAAATTTGCGGTCACCGCTTTATTTGTTTCCAAACATTTCTCGTACACTGATACGTGTACCTAACTATAATAGAAAGACGTTAATCTTGAATTATTTTCGAGTGAATTTTGAACAATATTAATATATAAGTATCTAAATCAAAAATCAGAATTTAAATGCGTAACCCCTATACCTACATTATATTTTAATATTTCGGATCGGACGGCGCAATATACGTAAGAAAACTGCGTTATAATAATATACATAATATTATAATGTAATAAACGAAAATAATTGTCGATCGATTGCATTTGTATACCTATATATTTTTTTTTGGTATTAACTATAACATAATATTTTTTCTCAGAAATCTGAAATGCGTATAGTTAATTATATACTATATACACATCGCTATTAAAAACTCATACTTGAGAAGAAATATGTAGTTACACAATATATATATTATATATATGAATTATAATTTAACAACTCCGCCTCAGGAAGTCTATATTATGATGCATATTGCATATTATATACAGCATGATACATAATATATTGCAGCATTTCTGTGATTCGCAAAAAGCTGCAGATGAGTGCGTTTACAATATCGTTGTATAAATAATACATTTTATTTTTAACCGATGACAGTATAATAATATTATATGATC
The DNA here is from genome assembly GCA_016617965.1 of Macrosiphum rosae. Classification (NCBI taxonomy): domain Eukaryota; kingdom Metazoa; phylum Arthropoda; class Insecta; order Hemiptera; family Aphididae; genus Macrosiphum; species Macrosiphum rosae. The sequence continues at coordinate 11,169 of WHPZ01571566.1, read as the reverse complement.
AGCGGGATGCCCAAGTCCTGAGCTTTCGGGTCTTGTGAACCACACAGTGTATATGTACAGTATAGTGTGAACTAAATTATGATTAGATAAAAAATGTTGCCATCGGTTTTTTATTTATAAGTTCATGAATTTAATTTGGCTTAAAATGTTGGTATTATTATAATCAATCGTCCAATTTATAAAGCGTTTGAAAAACAAAACAGTTGTGCATATAAATATGTCGTACAGGCGAACTGGTATTATTTTATTATATTAATTGTTTTGTTTTTATAAATACAATTACTATGTCTATTATATGACGTCCATATACAATAATAATATTATATTATATTATAATATGTACAGAAAATAGTATCTATATGTTTGTCCATTGCAAGCTCATTTGGTATTTATATGTCATTCCTGACTTGGTTTAAAGCGCAAGTCGTGATAGCTATCTATCTCGGTGAGAGTTACGAATCGTACCATTATACTTGTATAGGTAAGGTACCTATATGTATACAGATTGATCTGAATTCAGCCTTACAATGGCGCAAAAATTCGGATAATCCCGCTGCAGCAATATGCCTGCAGGGGAGTTTGTAATTTGCACCAAAATAAAGATATGTAATTTGCACCATCCTCAGGTAGTAAGAAGTAGGAATTGTAATTTGCACCAAAATTAAAAACGATTATTTTTTCGATAGTATCTGGATAGTACTAACTTACAAGTTTCTATGTCCTAATATAAATTTAGCATAGTTTTTATTTATAAAATATCTGAGCTTATACACATATTGTTGCAAGTTTATATAAAATCGTATTATTATGTATATAAAAATAAGTTAGCCGATTAAAATTTGGTTATATTCATAATAATACGATTTTATACAAACTTACAACGATAAGCTCAGCTATTTTATAAATAAACTATGCTAACTCTATATTAGGATATGGAAACTTGTAAGTTGGTACTACCGAGATACTACCGAAAAAATAATCGTTTTTAATTTTGGTGCAAATTACAATTCCTATTTTTTACTAGGTACTTGAGGATGGTGCAAATTACATATCCTTATTTTGGTACAAATTACAAACATTACTTTCGACTACCTGTAGTGGTGCAAATTACAAACGCCTTTTAAAAAAAATGGTGCAAATTAGACATGTTGTATATATTTAGGGTCAATTTTGGTGCAAATTGACTACAGCCGCCTGCAGTACCTACCCTTGTATCCATACAACGATTTGTATTTTTAAAAATTGTCTGTATAATGAAATATTATGGTAACCAAAACAAATTAGAACCAAATTTACTTAATTCTACGAAATTCTCTAACTTTTTCATTAACTTTTTTTTTGCCCTTCATAGTATTCATTTATTTAATTAACTATGATATAATATTATATAGGTATGGTGCGATATGTTTAAATCTCAGTTATCCAGTCATAACTATCATTAGTGCAGTGTATACGACATTAAAACCAAAATAATTAACATCTTTGGGTCTATCACGAGCAGCGTCGTATAAAATTATCGCCTTGCGTATACCTAGGTATATAAAACTACTGATATTGCAGGATACGCACATGACGTGTCGACAATTACCGGCAATAAAACGCGTATATGATGTTCGCACCGGCACAAAGTATACGACCCGTTGCCGGTGATGTCGTGTCGGTTTTTTTGTTCAAGTTATATAATAATATATATAGTACCTATATATGTAGATACCCATAATAATAATACTATAAAATGGGTTGGAGAGAGGATAAGCTAGAGCGGACAGCGTTGATGATGGTCATGCTCTGCAGTGTCGGGTTTTACGATCGGACGCAAAAAAATTTAAACGCAATAAATAATAATAATGCATTGAAATCGATGTAGATAAATAAAAACGTGCGATGCAGTGACGCGTGTATTGTATCACGCTCGCGTACCTATATATGACTTCTGCAGATGGTACTGTACGTATAAGAATAGCATCGTGGAGATATCGTTTATAGTGACCGTCCCCAAACCGACTTATTATATATATATTGTAACTTGTAAGCTACTATATTGTATCCGACCATACAGGTATATATTATTATTACTATTACTGTTATTGTCGCTGTTACTATTATTATTTATTTTAGTTTTTATTACCGTTTATTATATATTTTCGTTTCCTTGGCCGCGCGCGAGGTGGTCGCCTGTCGGCTGTGGTATAGGCGGTATAAACAGTGTGGCGGGATTACCGCGGTATATATATTATATAGGCATGCGGTGCGGTCGCTGCAGTTGTGCGGTGTAGTCGAGACGAAGTGTGTGTCGGGGGTGCGGGAGTGGGAGGGGAGACGAGTACAAACGAGAGAAACAAATCAAAAGGATAGAACGTAAGAAAAAAATTGTTTAAAAAAAAGAGCTAACAACAACAACGACGACGACGACGACGACTGCAGCAGCAACGAGACAACTCGTATATATCAGCTCTCGGGTCGGGAAGAAGAATAATAAGAAAAAAAGTAATGGACTGTCATAGGTTAACAGTTGTTGTACATTATATCATACCTTATGGGGATACCGGTATGTGAGCGCGTGTATGTGTGTGTGAGTATGCGTGTGTGTATGTGAGAGAGTTCTCTTGCGAAGGGGTGGATCGGCGGGGGGTGGGGTTAGAGGGGAACGAAAAAGAGAAGAATATAATATAATATAAATACCTCTCGTACACGCCGTATCATCCACGTCCACCACTCGTGTCGGGACAAGATTACGGTAGCCACGCCGCTGCCAGCCTGCAGACGACGGTATATATATTGAACGCAATTACTTATATATTATCATTATACATAGGTACATAATATTATAATTTATAACAATATCATGTGCTTCCTTAAAAATAATAATAATACTAGTATCTTTATGGTATTCTATGAGTATAATAATAATAAGTATAGGTACCTATTAATACGAGTAGCGTCCGTCGCTCGAGCCACCGCCACCGCCGCCATCACTTTGACGTGCGGTGCTTAGATGGAGCAGAGACTTTAACGGTAGTACACAAACATACACACATGTAAATATAATAATATGTAATAAATAATAATAATATAACGATATAATAGAGTGTTCGTGAACACGTCGTACACCTAGCGGTAATTTTCCGTGCTTGCAGGAAGCTCTAAGATTTATATTTTGAGATATCGTAATGATATATAATATTATATAATATGTGAGGTTGTTTTAAATTTAAATTCGGTGGTTTCGCTGAAATTTTTGTAATTTCGAACAACGATAATTTGATTTAAAAACGAGACGAAAACGTTTTCGTCCTGGCCGCGAGCGTTATAATATTACATTTTTAATTCGTAATAATATTAGGTTTTGTAAAAACTGTTCCGGTGATGCGGCGGGCGATGGATGAGCGCGTAGGCACACATGACACATATATATATATATATAAATACACATAAGTACCATATAGACGCAGCGTGCACCTCTAGATTGACGCGACCGGTATTACTAAAATTATAATATTATATATAAATACAAGTTATATAATAGAGCATAATATTATTATGTTGATATTTAAATCGTACCAATATACTATAGGTATAATATGGCGCAGAAAAAAATTTTTGAACATCTAATTTGTAAAATGATATATATAAAATATAAACCACGATAATAATATCATATTATCATATATACCTATAATAATAATATAATATAACGAGCGTTACATATATGAGGCGAAAACCGGCTGAATACATCTGCAGGAGGCCTATAATGATCGTATTCCTTTTGGTAGGCCACCGCGCTCCATTCACGGTACGTGCGAGGTACCCAGTTTGTGCAGCTATCGTCGACAATCGTCATTGAGTCATTCATAAATTGTATTATAAATGATTTATATACGCCCCGTTTGGAAAACACGTGGACCTCCTGAGTTGAAAGCGTCAAGCAGAGTGGGGCACGTGGTTTTCGTATGCTCTAAATTATATATTATAAATTATGATATATATATTTTACAGCAGACGCATATGAATGTATTTATTTGATCTATAGTAGGTTAGATATAAAACTTATGAATAGTATACCTACCAACACTCTATAATCGATAATGATCGATAATGATCGTAACCGCGATATTTTAATAGGTAGGAACCTATAATCTATATGATGTTGATCTATCGTGGTCAAGTTGGTCAAATTACTTAATTAAATATATTATGCCTGATATATAACGTGATGCACCATGTATAATATTGTACTAAGTTAAAGCTTAGGTAGGTAGTAAGTGCCAACTGTATTTTTTTATTAAAGTAGGGATAGTTTTATTGAGAAAAACATGTTTAAATGTTTTTATTAGCACACAGGGATAGGTACTAAATGGTTGAATTTATAATTTGCAGGGTGTATATCCAGGTGTCTTACGTCTTTTAAAACGTATATAATATTATGTAATATGTATATGTGAATAATTGTGTTACATCGTAATCCAAAATTATTATTAACATTTTATTTGAATGCGTCTTGAGTCTTGAGTCAAAGTCCTGTAGAGTTTTTTATTGCTATATATTATAGTAAAATGGATTTAAGGAAACATAATATTATTGAAGTATATTATACTATACGAGCTGCACGAGCGTTTTCTGATAGCAGTCAGTAACGTAACTTTTCTTCAGAAGCTGTTGTTTTACGACGTCCAACCATTAATTTTTTTGCATTGATATAAAGTCTAGAAAAACAAATTAAATACCATAGGTAGTGTACTATGCCGTATCAATTATTTAGCGATATAATATAAACGATAACACAATATATAAACAAACCATAATAAGATCATATTAAATAAAATCTGTCCATAGTATACGAACAAGACTTAATCAGAATATAGTAGGTACGTAATTAGTTAAGTTTATAATAATGATGATTAATGTTAATCACAGTCCACAGCTCACGAAGGTATATTATATTATTATCAAGCTCGCCCGCGTTGAATCGAAAAATATCAGTTGTACCTATTTACACCCGTACCCGGTTACCTATACTATATAATTTATAGTCTTATATATTTACTGACTCTCACGAACACATCCGTCAAGTTCGGTATTAAACCATAATATACCGCTTGCGGTAAGTGGTGATTGGCGTTTGCGACGACTTTTGTCGATGGATACCGTCGATAAGGACGCACGACGAGCGGTGACCATCACACACACGCAAGCTCCGGTATATATGGTTATATAGTGTTACGGTTATGGTATAGGTGGTTGGTGTGTCACATGTGGATATGTAGGTATATATATATTATATATTAATATAATAAAATCATTTTATCGGCGCATCAGCTGCAGGTTTAACGAACTCGGTAATAATGTAATAATTACACCCATGTACCCACACGGCGAGCCGCCTCGAGATCGTTTGGCCCGGTGCACCGCGTGTAAGGTACATGCATTATTGCTTATATTATATATACGCTGCGGCGGCGTAATAATTTTGTGCGTTTTACCTACCTATACCATTACGATGTGAAGAGTGAAGACCGGATAATTACGGAATTTACGAAAACGAGCGCCGAAGACGGAATTATTGCGTAACGGCGGAAACAGGTTTTATTATGATACTGATGCTTTTCGTGTGTACACGGCGGGTAGTGCAGTGTATACCTGTACCATCATCAGATATTATGTATACAATTTAAAATATATAATAATAATAATAATAATATATACACGCACGAGGGCGCACAATGCTAACGCGTGCGTGTGCGGACGTTGTTTATGTGTATTTTTTTCGTTCTAAGTCTGTAATATAATAATAATGATAATAATAATAATAATAATAATATTATAATATTCGGTTTAATAACGCTGCCGTCGCCGAAACCAGTACGATCGAAAGTGTCGCCGTCTCTAACGATAATATGGTATATCGATTAAACTGGATGATTGGTGACGACCAGGTCCTCGTCTCCATAATATTATGTACTTGGAGCAGCAACTACAGTGCAGTGCATACGTCGATCGTCGTCAAACCGAATGGGCGAACGGTTATAATAATAATATATATGCCTATACATATAAAATATACACGACAGTGGCAGTGGGAAGGGGACGCGCCCAGGTCAAGAATTTTAACGATATCTTTTTTTTTCTTCACGATACTTTATTCGTATAATATAATAACAACAACGCGACGACCATGGCGTGGTACTCAGCTGGTGCAGCTCGCTTGGAAGACGTCGATTCTGGCTCGTTTATTTCGTCTCGGAAACGACCAATAAACATAACTCAATCATCGACAGCTGCGGCTAGAAACGTGTAGTTCCGTACATCTATACGACGACGACGATACAATAATAATAATATACCGCGTGCTTGTCGTGTAGCTGTTGTCAGGTATCCATAATACGTACTTGACTGAACACATATATGGTATTAGGTATTTTAGGTACCACGGTAAGGGAAAATCGGGCGATGGGCGATTATGTTGGCGTGGAGCGCGGCGAGGTGTCGAATATAAACATGTAGGTACCTAACTATTATTTGCATAACACGAAAAATCGAATAAAATAAATCTGTCCCCCGCGCGCTTTCATATATATATCCGTATCGGTGGACGATATAGTCGTAGGTTTTTAAGTTTTTTTCTATTTAACACACGTATTTAAATATATTATTATGTGTATACATATATTAGATTATAATAGGATCGTTGGGTTGTCGTATATAAGACTTTACACACACACACACACACCACACATGCCAGTATAAGCCCGATTCATGGGTACCTATATATGTTATACATTGTATATATTTTATAACGAAGGCCACATATGGACAGCTCCGCTGCTCTTGAAACTATTTAAGAATTTGGCAGAACCGAGTCACTACCTCTTACGACATATAAAAGGAGTGTTGAACAGCATTTCGATCTACGATACATTACAGTGTAACTTTGAGATATTTTTGGTAACCAAACTCAATTAGAACCGAATTTGTTTAATTATACGAGAATATTTAACGAATTTCTCTATAATACGAATCGTTTTTATTGCCCAAGAGACTTCGTAGTTCGTAGTAGGTATGAAATTGTTATTGTATTTTAATGAAGTGTTCCTATAATAATTATTATAAAGTGTGAATGTGTGATTCAAAATCTACCGGCATTTACAAATTTTTGGTGTAAAAAACAAAGAATTATTTTAATGTCACATAACCCCGAGCAGAGAATTCTCGTCGAGCCATCGCATCAGAGTCCTTAGGGCATAAAACCATACCCCTCCCCTCTCCTCACCGTTGTTCACCCATGGGCTACGGACGAGTATATTATTGAATTAAAACGATCGAAAGCGGCGATCTTTCGCTCCAATCTTTGCACATGTGACATGGATGTTCAAGAAGACAGATTCGAATCTGTCGTGAAGTCTACCGCCGCCGCCTCTGCCGCTTGATAACCAGCGATTATCCCACAGGTCACATATTATTATTATCAATATTGTATCTCGCCATACAAGTCGCACCAAAGTTAATTGGAAAAATAAGACTTTTACAAAAAATGTCCATATCATCATAATAATTACTATATAGATACCTACATATACGAATAAAAATGCGAGAAAGTCGATCTCGAGCATAGACTTAACGACAAATTCTGCTCAAATCTGATTCCGTATCGTATTATCTTTATCGCTTCGTTAAATCGGTATGTCGGAAATAGGACGAGTTTAAATTCCTATATGTAAACCGTCGTAGGTATATAATAATATAACTACGCGGTGATAACGGAAAACGTCGTAAAATATGTATCATCGTCCATCGCCGCGGAACCGACCTGAAAAATTCGCCGACTCGACTACACGAGTCATCGTTATACCTATATTTATAGAAATGTTGGGTGCGCCCCGAAAAAATTATTGTCTCTTTTGCCCCTTCTGCAGCACCGTTATAATAATATCCTCGACACCGGTTCTGCTGCGGTATTCTCGATCGTCACCTATACGTTTAATACAGGTATACCTAACAGACAACCCATGGTCGCATGGTTCATCGCGATTTCGTGGACGTCTTCTATCCGGTGCGTACTAGTCCGCGTCTCACGTCGGAAATAAAAAGTCTTAAATAGGTATAATACTAATTGCGTTCTAGGCTTTTCTCGATCACGTCCGAGAAGCACTCATTCATGCAATCGAATAAACAACAATTTTTAAAACAGGCAATTACAAATTTCAATAACAAACAAATTAGGTACGTTGCGTATTCGAATTCATAAATATCATTCTTCTTCTAAGTTTTTACCAATACCACATAATATATTTTTATTTATAACAATAAATTACAAAATTACAAAACGCATGCATAATGATTATATATTATAATATAACGCGCAAATAATACTTTAAAGTCCTAAGTCTGTAAAAATTGGATGGGAAATATCGTTTAATATGTATCTATAATTTATTTGGCACAACAAGTATATGATCCCAAAAAATAACCGGGACGGAAGGAATTATTGCCGCGGGACGCATTTCGTTTGCAGCCGTTGACGTTGACCAAAAGAGCAAAATCATCGAGACTGAAAGGCTGCTTTTGACCGTGTTTACTCTCTAAATATTGGTCAACGTCAACGACACGTCGGCGACTAATACATCGATACATAATGACATCGCGTACTTGTATACCACACGCGCCAGCAATTAGGATCGAAAGTCAAACGGCCCCGTTGTCGTCGTCTCAGCGCGCATAAACGAGCTCTCGGCCGCCGCCACGTATATATAATAATATGATCTAAGAATGCGGTCCGGCGAGACGCGAAACCGGGACACTTATTTTGTACACATATCTATCTATCTATATATAATATAATCGTACACATTATATGCGATATTATATTATTATAGACGAACACGCGCGTTCAGATTATCTTCGCGGCGAGAGAGTTTCGTAGTCGCGTATCGTGTTATTATATTTCATAAATATAATATGTTATACACGCGCGACGACCACAACGACGACGACGGCGACGGCGACGACGATGATCACAATAATTTTTTACGTTTAAGTGGCGTCGGGCGTGATTTTTTTTTTGCGAATATTATAAACTATTCGTAATAATGTCCAAACCCGACTCGGGTATTTATCTGCAGTGTATATTATTATTAATACGCCTTACGCATATAATATGTACGCGCGCGTGTATCCACCTATTATGCAGGACCCGGCGCCGTCGATATCGCGGATCGCGTGACCAGAGTGGCAGATTATTATGTATATTATATAGGTACACTTGAAATAATAATATTATTCGAAAACGATTTCGTCGGAAAAATTTGAAAAACTTGTAAGGCCGCCACCGCTGTCAGTCGGTATGCAAGGTAAGGTATTAATATGATATAGGCGGAACGAGTGAGTAAAACGCGCCCGCGATCGGATCGTCACTATAGGTTTTATGGGTTTCACGTTATTTTATTATTCGTTCGGTCGGTCGGTGGTCGCAGTCGGTTGGTCAGTATCAAATAATAATATTATTATATCATATACTTGAAATAATAATATTAATCGAAACGGATCTCGTCGGAAAAATCGAAAAACTTAAAAGACCATAGCTATTTACTGGCAGATACGCAAGGTAAAGTATGCAAGTATGCAGATCGCCAATCGATTTTATGGGTTTTGCGATATTTTATTATTCAATCGGTCGGTCGGTCGGTCGGTGTGCGGCTTGAGACTTTGCAGCGCCTTATATGTCATATCGTGTCTGCGGCCCAGACGGGTTTAATAACGACGAAACTACGCACATATCTCGATATATAATATTATATGCCCTGCTCACCGTCTTCCGACTATAGGTAATATTATTATTGGACATTTCGGTCGATTTTTATTATTATTTTATCTACCGATCTGCAGCGCAGTCTTATAATAATATTATTTTAAACTATAACGTCCGATCGGCACGACATCCTCGGGACGCCTCGCCGCTCGGCCTATTATAGGTTTCGTTATAGGTACACTCGAGTGTTATTATATTATTTTTATTATTATTATTATTTGTACCTATATTATAATAATTATAATATACCAATGCTGGAGACGGCCGGCTTGTGCCCGCGATAGTTTACGAAACCGGCTCACTCTCTGTTTGTGGATCGTAAAAAGATTTATTTCGCGGTTTACGCACTCGGGGTCCGTCCGATATGTGTTTTTTTAACGATCGCATGTGTTATGCAATATTATAATATTACACGTTATTATGATAATGTGTATTAATATCGATAACGATATATATATATATATATATATATATATATATATACGCGCGCATTTAATTGATCGAATTGCCAACGTTTTTGACGGTGTTTTTTCTTATTTTTTTTACGATTCAAGACTTATACGCGCCGATCAGATAACGATATTATGTACACAATATATATGTAAATGTCGAACTTGGCAATACGTTGTTGGCGCCGGTTTTGGAACCGGGTAGAAAATATTTTTATGGTAATACTATATTATATTTTAGCGGTGACCCGCATCGTCACCGCGACCGCGGTTCAATCGATGGATGAGCCGCTTAATGTTGAGCCAACTGCATTTCGAAACGGTACCTCGCGTGGTCTCGTTATTGATATAATATTATGTAATATTATTTATTATTGAGTTCTGTCAAATGAGCGTCGCAGAGATCACAATTATTATAATAGTCAGCGCAAACGAATGATCATAATATTATTATAGTCGCAGTAATATTATGTTATAATACTTTTCAGTCATCTCTCACTATTCAATCACTTTTGTGTGTACAACGCTGACCACGACATGTGATTGATCGTTGAGAACGAAATAAAATTCACGACAATTATATCACGTCCAAACCGCAGATGTATAATGTATACATTATATATTTTTTTTTTTCTTTTATTTAGCTTCTAATACTATTATATTATTACATTTTTCACCACCAATCGCCTGCTACGTCAAGCAATATGATTTTTAGTTCAATTATAATTTATAACAGTATATATTTCAAAAAATACTAACACTGTTCGTTTAGGATAGATAGTTGAACTTGAAAGTCCGGAAAACAGTTAGACCTGGCAGATACAGGGCGTTGAGATGTCCGCGGAAAAATGTCGTCATCCGGTCGTCGTGTTTATCTTCGGGTCTTCGTCGTCCCGACGATTCTATTATAATAGGTGT
>WHPZ01571560.1:0-18064 GCA_016617965.1 Macrosiphum rosae | reverse complement strand
TAAGATTATTATATAGAATTCTAGACAATGACTTAGGATTTTTATTGTATTTTATAGCGAGTTAAATGTATTTTAAAATTGTAAACTGTTTGTACATTTTAAAATACTCATAACACGCTTTAAAATTAAAATATAATAAATTCAGATTGACTTACTACCGTTATTTTTAGTCGTCTAAGGCTTCTATAGTGTACATAAACAATTCTTTAAATGTAATTAATGCATCATGCCGCTCAACATAACGAGTCTCACCTAATGTCTTGAGTTTATTCTTTATTATATAATTTTTTTCTTCATTTGACTCAATTATAGATTATAAATCTTTTAAAAAATATCGAATACGGCCAATGAGGGGGAACCATGGCCCCTGTGCCCCCTTGGATACGCCACAAGTCACCACTGGTTCAGTTTTACACTTAGGTATATTGTACTACATGTTTGAAGTTTTGAACGATCAAATAAAAATGATGAAAGGAATTTATTGGCAGGGGTTACTGCTTGATAGCACCATAGCAGTACTATAGCAGTACTGTAGTACCATAGCAGTACTGACTACTCAGTAGGGATTAGTAATTGTAGCATTGATTTAGTATTAATTGTAATCAATGGTATAATACATTAATACAATACCTTAATATAATACCTATATTTTGTTAATTGTTTTTGAACAACGATACACGTCGCACGATCTAGTGTTCTGCGAGTATTCGTAAACAACAATGATTACATGACCCAGAAAGTTGATATAGGAAACGATAGGAAATATTTTGATAGGAAACGAGAACGTGCGATGTGCCGATGTCACGTTGGAAAGTAAAATACACGTTTGAACACTGAAGATCTCACACTCACTTGTGGAATTCGTCGTCCAAACCCAAATGTTTTTTGATGCATTTCGCTATTACTTTTTTCGATTTATTATTTTTTCAACTTGTTTACTTCAGTAAATAGGTGTTATCGACTGTTGTTTACTTCGTATATCACCGTAAAACATATTAATTTAGGAAATGTAAGAATAAGTGCTTTTTATAAATGTATAAATACCGATCTTTCCTTTTTTAAATAAATACAACTACATTTAAAATGGATTTGTGTATTTTTACAGATTATATTATAAGACAGAAATTTGTTTATTTTCAAAATGGCACTTTCAAAACCTGCTGAATTTTTACAAGGATTAGTGTTGACCTATTTGGAACGCTTGAATTCAAGACCTATTCGCACAAAGTCAATTACCAGGTATTATTTTTTATTAGAAAATATTTAATGTAGATAATATTTTTAAAATTTTTAAATATAATTTTTAGTTGTATTATTGCGTCACTTGGAAATATTACTTTACAAAATATTGCTGGAGCTAAGATGATTGACCAGGATAGTGTTGTGGCTTTTGGATTATTTGGGTAACCATAAATCAGATTATTATGTACATTTTTAATGTAATTTACTATTAAAATTAAAAAGGTAGTTAATTTTTATATTTTTTTTGCAGTCTTTTATTTGGTGGCCCAGTACCACATTTTTTCTACGAGTCATTAGAAAGCACTTTTCCAGAAAATTCATCAAAAATGGTTTTTTTAAAGTTTGGTATTGAACGTTTATTATTTACACCATTTTATCAGTTCCTTTCGTTATATGTGTTGTCAAGATTTGAGGTATGAATTTAATATTTTGCACAATAACTATTAAAATATATAATAGATATGTACTATAATAAAAAATTAATTATTATAGGGAAAATCACATGAAGATACAATGAAGCAAATATATGCAATTTATTGGCCTATATTAAAAGCAAATTGGCAGATTGTCTCATTGATACAGTTTTTCAACGTTAAATTTGTACCTCCAATGGTAAATAGTTTGAGTTATTTAATATTTTATTTATTAAGCTTATTTGACTAATTAAAATGTTTGATTTAGCTACGAGTGTTATTCCATAACATGGTTGGCTTCTTTTGGGCCATGTTTATTACATACAAAAAACGCAATGATGATTTCAGACGAGCCAATATTGTTAAATAACCAAGGATGAAAATTAAGAAATTATTATAAATTTGATATGCCTAAATTATTTTCATCATTAATTTATTGACTAGTTTTAATTATAAATTAATTTATCTGAAGTTTAATATTATATAACTAGTTTTATTAAACAAAAACTTGGGAAATGCTCAAATAGGTGGGTGTTAAGTAAGATAAGACTTTAGAGATTAATGGCTTCTGTGTTTAGTTATGTATTACATAATGATATTTTTGTACTTATAGAATAAAATAATTTAAAAATGTCTATTAAACATTAATTATTGAAAGAAAGTTACAGTGCATTTTATAATATTATGTAGAACAAAATTATAGTTGTTAAAATAAACAACTTTCCAATTTAGGAAGTGATAATAAGAATCATAATTTAATAATTTTGTCATGCATATAACATATTGAGTTTAGTTTACAGAAACAAATTAATTAAATAAACTATGCATATGATATAATATAGTTAAAGACTATCAGTCTGTAGTCATATGGACTATTATGGACTCCAAGCCAATAGCCACAGCCCATCAGCACGACGGAGAGAAGAACGTGAGAGTGACAAAATTTAAAATACTAGAACATCACTATTCACTAAATGAAAAACTGAAAACATTATCTATTATTTATATTATTGATAATGTTATATTCTGTGATAACCACGGATAACCGTGGTGGTGATGACTATTACTAAAGTATTGATAAGAAAATTATTTATTATTTGATAATATTGAAAAAGAAAATTGAAATTTTGTAGTTACTCAACGACTGACGTACTGAACGTACAATCAACGCTCAATTTCTGTTCAGAAACCCTGCTGATTTAGAAGCCCCGAGTATTAAAAATTAAAAAATCGATTTTTCAATAATAACACCTTTAGTATTAGGATAGTCTGTTTTGGTTATAATTTACTGTTAATGTTGTTTATTATGTAATTATGTATTGTTAAGTAAAAATCAAGTCAAATCAACAAAATGATTTTGTTAATAAAGTCAATAGTTTTCATATTACTTATAGCTAAATCGTTGAGCACTTCGTCAGAGGATGGTGTTAAATATGCCAATAAATGTGAAGGTTTGTGAATATAAGTAAATGTATTATTATTATTTGTACCTATTTGTTAATGAATTTTGATTATTTACACGTAATTATGCGTTTTATTTTAGTCTGTAAAATATTAGCGGAAGAATTAGAGGGTCGTTTACTGGAGACTGGTAAGACGAGTGAATATTTGGAGATAGGTTATTCGATCGATCTGCCAAAAAAGAAAAAAGAGTACAAAAAATCGTAAGTTTAAAAATATCATAAATATTGTATAATTGGTTTCTATAAATTATAATATTATTCATGTTATGTGTTTAAGGGAACTGCGTTTAGTTGAATCACTAGATGGTCTTTGTGAAAGAATACTTAAGTATAATATTCACAAAGAAAGGACCGATAGTACTCGATTTGCTAAAGGAATGAGCCAAACTTTTCAAACATTACACGGCCTTGTGTAAGTTAGCCATTATTATTATAAATTCTGTGCACTATATAGTACCAAGTTGAAAGTTGTAAATACATTTTTTTGTTAATAGAAATAAAGGTGTAAAAGTTGAACTTGGTATACCATATGAACTTTGGGACAAACCTTCGGTTGAAATCACAACTATGAAAACTCAAGTAGGTAATCATTTAATATGATAAATGTGTAATTCAATAACGCATTTTTTATTTTAAGTGTGAAGATTTATTGGAAACCTATGAATCAGATATAGAGCAGTGGTATTTTAATGATCAAGCTGAGAGTTTAAGAAGTTATTTATGCAAAGACCGTGCATTAAAGGATTCTGATCAAACATGCTTGGATGAAGCATCTCCATCTAAAGGAGATACGAGACAGATAAATCAAGAATTGTAAAAGAATCAATACACGTATTGAAGTTTGTATATAAAGTTAATAGGTATTTCATAAACATTATCATTGAAAATACAATAATTGTATAATCATATTGACATCTAAAATTATTTATTTATAATAATGAATTAAGTGAATATGATACTAATCAGATATTTTTTATCTTATTAAGTTATTTGAATTCACTTAAATATAGAACAACACATATAATATTTTATTTTTATGAGTATTTAATAAATTGATATGCCAAAGTCTTTTTGTAAATTATCGTTACTTTCATAAAAATTAAATGCATTTTGATAATTCTGATTAATGTATCATAATATATTATTGATTAGCAGCTCTCTCTGAGCATCAAAACTAATTGTTTTAAATATATTTTTCTTTATGTAACTTTTGTGCCATACAAATGAAATGTTTGCTATATATGTAATACAATTATAACACATTTAACAACTCAACTATTAGTAATAAATTTTTAAATATATTTGTATAATAAAACATTTTATTTAAACCATACCATAGTGAATAATGAGTAAAAATATTTTTACAATATTATATTTTCCTTATAATAAGAAGGAAAAAAATGAATTTATTTTTTCTTAAAATAAGTAATTTTTTTTAAAACAATAATAGAACTATTGTGAAATTAAAATTTTTTTTTATTTGTTAAAATTATGAATCAATATCCGGATCAATCGAAGTTGTATTTGAATTGAAGAGTTTAATCGACTGATCACCCATATTGACCATTAATGTGTGCGTGTGCTATTGCTATCCGATTTTAATGACAATTATAATATATTCATATACTATTAAATCATTATAAGGTTTATTTAATTTTGAATATAATTTTTTTTCTCATAAAAATTTAGGTAGGTATATAAATAATTGATTACTTTTGAAAATAATGTGGAGGCCACATTAACACTGGCTGCGGGTTGGACAACCCTGCTCAAGACAGTTAAATAATTACCATAATTTATTCTTGAGGCACAAATGCACAATATATATATTTCATTATAGTTCAACCTTCCTTATAATTTACTAATTTAAAACCTAAAATATTAAAATTAATTTTAGTATTGTACCTTATTGAAGGTCAATTATCAATAGAATTGAGCATTTAGTTGTTCATGTGACCACTGACCAGACAGTGTTATCTGCTGCCGCCTGCCATAGTTCAACTTTTTAAAGAGCAATGCAAACCACAGATAGTATAACAAATTAGATGCCAGGTGGCACTTTCATATTCGTCTTTCGTCACTAAATGGTAAATGCAAAAAAAAATATTTATTGAAATGGTAATATCATATTGTGATATTATAAAATTTAGTAACTTTTGGTATCATTTAATGTCGGAAATGAAATATATATATACTTATTAAGAACTGAACGGTTATCTTAAAAAAAATTAGAAATATATATAATATAAATCAGTGTTAAGTATTTATGATTTAAATTAACATTTTATTAAATGTTCGGTATACATAAAATTCACGTCAATATTCTAAAAACCACTGTATAAACTATTAAAACATTTTTTTAAATAGAGAAAAAATAGTTACAATAACACAATTAATTATATAACAAATGTACCCTAATATATTAATGTATTTCATCATTAGAATAAGTTTATAAATAATTCATACATTTTTAACTTCATATTAGGCTGTAGAACAGATTTAAAACTTAATTCAATAAGATTTTAAAATAAGTACAAATTTTTGTGGCATATGGGCCATGTCATGAAATTTTAATGAAATACAACAATAATAACAGCGTACTTAAAATATTATCTATAAATAATGTTATCATACATCTTGTATCAAAGTTAAATTTGAATCAAGTATGCTGTAAATTCTATATGACAATAATATAACTTGTATTAAAACAAAATACATTTCCTGAAAATTGGCTTAATGCCTACACTAAATTATTTAGTAATGATAAAGTTTCAGAAAATATAATTTGTAAAACCTAACACTTACTAATAAAATCTCAATAAATGTGGGATTTTAAACATTAATGACTAGAAATGGGTAAAAATAGATTAGTTATAATCTAAAATAAATTTCACAACCGTAAATAGCGTAATTAAAAGTTATTTAACATTGTTTCTAAAAGCGTAAATAAATTATTATGTGTAAAGAGTTGTATTTTATTTTCAATACTCTTCTAACTATTATATTATTTTAAAATCTATTAAAATTATAAGACTACATCCATTCAAAATTAGAACAAAATGGTTGATCATTTCATTTTATTATTTGGTCGAAGTCTGATGTGTTCTATTGGACATTTATAAATACTGTTTTGGTGGCGGGTTAAGAATGATTGACTAGTTTCCGCGCATAACTATTCAGAAAAATGATATATTAGTGTATAATACTTAGATATGTACTTAACACTAAAGAACTAAACATATGATATGCTTACTGTAAAAATTTACTGTAACCAAGCAGCAGGTGCCCATAACGGTTCGGTTTTTAATTTATGGTCAGCTTCTAATAATTGCTCCAGAGCCAACTTGAAATCATCATTTACAATTATTTCATCAAACCAATGATCATAAAGAAATTCAATTCGTTTTGAACTCCTTAGTATCTCATTGAACTCATCGTCCTAAAAAATGAATTCATATAGTATGATACAATTTTTTTTTCAATGCACACTTACTGTAAAACCTCTAGAATTTGTTTCATCAAATGTAGACATTGCAAATGCTGCATTTCTAGTTGATTTTAATATGTCAAATACTGGTGGCTTAATATATACAATGTAAGGTTTTATATCAGGGGTGCGTAACATTTTTAATGCCTACAACAAATAATAAATTATTTTAGATAGGTATTGAAAATAGCAATTATAATCAAAACACAAATTTTGAATTTTACCTGATAATGTGGGTTTATAATACAAGTAAGTCCGGAACGTATGATTGATTTTACACTTTCTAAAGATGTGCCATAAAGATTGCCTTTGTATTCACCAAATTCTAAAAATTCACCACGGGCTATTTGTTCTTCCATCAATTCTCTTGAGACAAAATTATATTCTTTACCATTTACTTCTCCAGGCCGAGGAGATCTGGATGTATCTATAAAGTGAAAATAATTAAGTGATAAAATTGTTTTTTTTTTGTATCTAGAATCGTTAATTTATATATTTCTATTGTACTAAAATTTAAATATATACCTATAAATACATAGCAATTTAACTAAAATAGCTATTATAATTAGTATGCACATACTATCTCTGTAATAAAATCATAAATATGTAACAGTTAAATATTTTTTATAAAGGTATTGTTTGAAATATTCAAATAAATATTTAGAATAGACCTATCCATTTTGAAATTTTATTTGTGAAAAATTACATACAGGTACTGGATTCAAATTATTAACAGTGTTTTAAAAATATTTATACATTAATTTTCTTCTACTTACGCGGTACAGGTGTGTGATATTTGTCAGGATTTAGTTCCATAATACGTCTCTTCAGCTCATTTCTACCAACACCAGGTGGACCAACTAAGACAATGGGCCGAGGAAGTTCATTTCTTGGATACAACTTAACCACTTCTTCATATGTAGCAATATCTTCACGATCATAGTCATCACTTTCAGCTGCGTCATAGATAACCTTTTTAACACGTGTACGTACCGAACATTCGGACGCCATGTCTTCACCGAGATCGTTCAGAGCGGCCAATGACCCACATAATGGGTCTTTAGCTAATGAACGGTCTGGCAAACATGTCATACCGCCCCCACCAATACAACCCCCATTAATGGTATCCATGACCCCTGTAATCCGCAAACATAGCCACATGTTAATCACAATACACTACTAAACAAAAAACATGTTAATAAAAAAAATTAAAAATAAAAGGGTACTAAACACACTAAATTAATAAAAATAAAAAAACAAAATACCTAATAATAATAATAATAAAGAAATATATGCTTTTTACAATATTAAATTTGTAAGTGATTATTAAAATTAAACTGAACAAACCGCTATTTAAATTTAAATAGTATAATATACACTTGTGTGTTTTTAGTGCTATTAATGTAAAATACTTAAACCAACTCCACTAGCAACATAATATGTATACACAAATTGGACACAAGTTTGAAACCATTATAGAATATTATACATAATATACTATTAAAATTTCCAGATAGGTAGGTACTACATACTTATAAATGAATATTAATGTATTCGGTGAAAAATAAACTGCACACGGTACAGTTTATACCAACAATCAATTTAAATCTAAGTTTTGGTTTTGTTAAATCTATGTCCAATACATAACTGAAATTACAGATTATAATTTTATCCCAAATTTACATATGGTAGAAACTGTCATAGGAACAATAAATTCCTTAATATATTAATCAGTAAATTCATATTATTAAAAAAAAAAGTTAATGTGAATAAATTATAATTATTTTGTTTTGATTAGAAATATTAAGCACACATTTCAACTTACATTTCTTTTTTTGATCTGTCATTGACAATCTTTCATGAATTATTTTACGTTCTTGTAGAGCTTTACTTGGTATAAGTCCAGCTCTCATATTACGGTCCCCTTCTTTACGGGCTTGCCACCTAAATTTGTAAGTTTAATAAACTAACCATAAATGAATAATTATTTACTAAAAATATATGGAAATTACCAATAAGGATCATCCTGACTAACAATATGAAGTACTTCTCCTTTGGCAAAACTTAAACCGGCCTCTTTGCATGGAATGTAAGGATCGACATCAGTGTTAAAATCAAAATGGGCTCGAACTTTCATTTTGCTTTCTCGCGATCCATTTTTTGGGTCTGCCGGAATCAATTTGAATGTTATTGTCCCTTCAGAATGTTGCTATAAGTAAACCAAAACAATTACTTCCAATTTATTTCATAAATAATTATAATATAATTATTAATTATAAATTATTATAATTTGATTTTATATACTAGTATTTGGAGTACATCTGCTGGAGACTTTCCTTCAACATTAATTCCATTCACTTCACAAACTTCATCACCGACGTTTATTAAACCAGATCTGTCAGCAGCGCCACCATGCATAACCCTTGCTATAATTATTTTTCCATTTTCTTCATCAGTTTTTATTGTGGCACCCTGTAATTTTCACCAATCATTACAATTGTAAACTTTACGATTAATAGCACTTGATTGTCATTTTTTTTAATCGATTAAAAGTTCAATATTATTTTTGTATTTTTTAATAAAATTATTACACCGGTAAACTAAGATTTATTTTTAAGCTTTACAAACACGTGTTTAATACACTTCTCACGTCTAATTATTGTTCTTTTTTTTTTGTAATTACTTGTTTCTAAGCTTTAACATAGATTTTTTCATTTCTTCAAAAACTTCAAAAAATAAACATATCTTTCTGATTATATGAATATTGTAAGGTCACTGGGAGAATATATTGAGGTATTTTGAGCTATTGATTTATTGGCAATAGTTTAGAAAACATCAATACGAGTGCTGAGCAGTATAAAAATCTAGGCCATGAAAAATTAGAACACTAATGTAAAACCATGCTCACTTAATTAATGACATACATTAATTAACTGCCTTATGTCTATAAATAATACAGTACAAAGTTAAAACACACATTCTACCCATAGAATGGTCTGTAAAATTGAATGGCAAAAGTTTAAAAACTAATAATGGTTTCAGAACATTTTAAACAAATGTATACCTAGTAAACCTATCACCCTACTTACCACAATTGGTTCAGCTGAATCAGGTTCCCCATCCTTGTGAAATGCAAAACAGTTAATACAAAAAACAACAGATTAACCATTAAGAAGTTATGGTTGTGAATTGTTAAAAAATAAAATGCAAATTACAAAAAAGAAAAAATGTATTAGGCACATAAAAATATATACAAATAAAAACAAACACAAAAACAAAACAAAAAGTGGACTAGAATAAAATTAAGACTTTACCATTTTTTAAATTAAAAAGCTACAAGCAAATGCCATAAGTACAATTTGTGGAGAAGGTGGTCTAGGAGCCAAGTCCCAAAATTATCTTATTATTAGGAACTAATTTATTGTTGATAAGAAATTGTGACTACAGCAATTTTTGCTATCTGGTAGTGAAGAAACAAGCACTTATATTAATAAAAATAAAAAAATAACAATAGTATACACCGCTATGTAAGGAACATGATCATGCTTAGAAAATTTCACTACATGTTAGTACCAATGGTTCAGTGCTTTTAACCAATTGCACAATCTTGATTGTCTCTTCATCCTCATCCATCTCTTGAGGAATGTCTGGCAGTCGGGGTAGGTAGTCTTTTTGAGCTACTGCGTCATGGGCACACAGAAGTCCCTAAAGTGTTCATCATTAAGTCATTATCAAAATACAACACCGTAGGTTCTCTATACATACCTGTATGTGGGGGTTTTGTAATAGTTGAAAAAGTTGTCTGGATGTATCGCTGAGCGCGATCCTGGGCAATATAACTTCCATGACATCCAATGTGGTTTGCATGGAACTCGACAGTACGGGAGAGCATCGGCGATCATCGCGCACCCGGTCAACAATGGTATTGTAGACTTTGAAAAGAGCATGTAGTTCCTTGCTTTGCAATAAGTTGGACAAGAAGTCCAGTTCTTCTTTGGACGCGGATATGGCGTCTCGTGATCCCACCAACGACTCCAGTAGGCCAGCCAGAGCTAAACGAGAAACAAACACAATTACAGGTCAATAAGTCCGCAGCGTTTAGAGGTTTTATCGTCCGACTAGTCGCCCCGCTCTTCTTACCAGGATCGAAGACCCCAATGTTCTGTTCCATCGCGACGCTCATGTCTTTTCAACAGTACACCTGTAACAATCAGACACGGTCAGAATGTGGCCGGGTTGAGAATTATTTTTCATCTTACTTGTACGACGACGCGCATAGCAACAGAAGAACGCCCGTCCTCGACAGTAATTGTCGGCATCACCGTGTCGAAGTGCAGTCCATGCACACTACGACGCTGCGAAATGACGTGCACACGCGTCTAACGGTAGTTGGGTTTGGGTTCACGGCAATAGTTTTCCGAAATAATTAAAAGAAAATACAGTAGGCGCAGACTCGTCAGTTATCCACTACAGATATACAGCTTCGTTTCGACATAATATATTGTGTATATAAGTGTATTTGTCTATTTTTTTCTTTCATTTTATTTTTTCCCGCAGGACTGGCTGGCGCGCGCGATCCGATTCTGGGTCAGCTGAAACCGCCGCAGTGCCGCCAACGCAGGGCGCCTCCCTTCCCCTCCTACTCTTCCACAAAAAGCACAGCGACCAGCAAGCCTTGAGGGGCTGCACCCGCCCGACCGCCCAACAGCCACGGTGAATACGCAATTTTAATTATAATTATTGATTGTTATACATAATATTATTATTATTTCCATCCGCTGCTGGATGTCGTCGCGTTGGCGTTGGAGTATCCGATTCCGACCGATTCGTCGCGGTCGGACCGTCGGAGGAACTACGCGCCGAAATCCCCACCTCGTCGGTTTCGCTCGATTTTTTGCACCTACTTCAATACCACACTATAGTTGTAGAAGTCTGTGATGTTTGTTTGTTTTTCATATTTCATCACTCCTATATTATGACTTATCCCATTCTAGTCCCGTTCAGTTCCTCAGACGCTACCTATCACAAGACGTACCTACACGGTTGCTTACGACGTTGGTCGTCGGGTCGGACCACGCGTCCTCAAGCAAGTCAAGACGCGGGCACGGACGGTCCGTGCGCGTGTCCGTAACCGCGCGCGTTATGAATAGAAGCACCGCCGTCCTGTTTGCCGTGGGCAGTGGCGTCAGGCGTGTCTGTGGACCGCGACGTCTGCGTTGCTCGTCGTCGTCACGTACTCACGTCCACGTCCGACGTTGTTCGTTTTCGGTTTTCCGAACGTGAGCGCGGCGACATGCGTCACCCGGCCGCCGTTCGGCGTTATCGCGATTGAAACGCGCCCGAAATAAAGTCGCGCGCATCTGCCGTACTGCAGATCTGATCGGCGCCGTCTTCCCGACGTTAATAATACGTAATACTTATTTTAATATAATATTGTGGTCGTCGTGACGAATAAAATCGCATTGTAATAATATAGTATGGCCGTCGCGAAGTATATGATATTATATTACAATATTATGACTGTCGTTAAATTAAACTACAACTTTGAACTTGCTGCAGTTTGTGTGGCATATAGTTTTGATTAGTAATTAATGATTATACCGTTTTACTAAGTATTAAATTTGCGTTTAACAGAATTTAAACGATTTTTAAGACGTTCAAATAATCAAATTGATTTACTATTTAATTAATATTGATTGATGATACTATAATAATAATAATAATAATAATATATTATAATTTACAGCCTATAGGTATATTATGAAATACGAATTATAAGAATATAATAAGTACGTGAAATTCCAGTGGGCTCATCTCGACATAAAATTATTATGATTTCCACGATTTTGTATTAGTATTTAAATGATAGGTACATATAAAAAAAATTAAATTAACGTTTTCATATTTTCAATGAATGTGAACGTGAACGAATTCAATTTTTTAGTGGACGTTCCGAACACTTCAATTTTCTATATGATAGTGATTATCATCACTATGGAGTATGGTGAATTGTTTATTATTGACTATATTCATATTATATTATAAAACTAAGGTAAGAAATAAGAATATTCGCACTGTCAATACAAGGTCACAACTCGAAATTGATGATTTTTTGTGTTCATGATGTATTACTGTATTGATTTATTGAATTGACATCATAATACTGTTTCAAAATGTAAACAATATTAAAATATTTTTTTATAGTATTAGACTACTACAAGTAAAAATATAAATTTTACTCTCTATGTTGATTAAATCCAACCACAGTAGAAAATATTGATAAAAATGAAAGGAAAAAGACGGAAGAGATGTTATTTATATTTTTATTTTATTATTATAAATTTAAAATTATGTTATTTTGTAATAATAATTATTTAATATACAAATTGTTATAATTCAATGTTAATATTGTTAAAAATAAGGAAACATTCAAGAGACTGAGTTCTTCATTTTAATCAATTTTTTATTTAATAATATTTTTTTTTTTTTAGTCATATTTATTTAATTTGTACAATCGGTAAAAAATTTATTTACAATAAGCACAATGGAGGGATACATAATACGTCATGGTTAGCTTGATTGAAGAAGCTATTCAATAATAGCATTCATGAAAAATAATATTAAAATCAATTAATTAGGGAGTGTAAATAAACTAAAAAAGTTGAAATTTTTGTTCTTTTAAGTTCAAATTATATAAAAGTAAAGATATTTACAAGGATAAAAATCACAATAAAATTATTAATATGTACATACCCTTTACAATATTTTTGTTTGATGAAAAAATTATAATTTTTTTTTATAATTTTATACTGATTTCCTGAACATTTGCTTTTTTTGAGTATGGCCTTATCGTACTGATAGTGCGAATTATTCTCCATGTAAATTGGGAATTAAAAATAAACAACACGATAAACAGTGTCGGTGCCGGTTTTTCCAATTTTCCGCAATTCTATAAAAATTTTTAAAATTATATTTTATATAATCTGTGTCGCTACCTTAATTATAATACTTTTACACTAATCTAATGCCCGATAACAATTTAAGGGCGGAGGGAGTTGATACGGTGTCAGCAAAATATTACTTCACAGGAAAAACTCTCACGCCTTGTTGATATATTGGATTTTGATCATTTTGAAAGATGATGATAACTTGTTTTATATCGGATCAAAGCCCAAAATGTAATTTTACTTTAAATAGTGGTAGAAAAATACATTTAAATAATAACAAATATTGTGGATTATTCAAATGTATATTTTAGCTTCCATATAAGTAATGATAATTTTGAAAATCAGGTTGTATATTTCTGTTTTACCGGACACCTTTTTTTTTACGATATTTTTTATGTTTTAACGTATGTATCTAATTAAACATGCTGACAAGTGACAAACGATGCTTAAGTCAAAATTTGAGAGTCGGCCTTATTTTTAAAGTTATAGCTATTTGGAATCTGACACTAAACTATGATCTTTACTCTTAAATTGTACATCTATTCAAACTCTGGTTTTTAGGATTATACTGTTTAAATTAAATTAAAATGGTATACAGTCAAAAGTTCTAAGAATATACAATACTAAAAGATTCGCTGTATATCTCGAATATATTAAGAATAGTTACCTACCATTTATTATGTCCAACAATACTGAGAGAGATCTTTAAATGCCTAGACACCGCTAAACATGTATGTTTAAAATACCACGTCGTAGTGCTCATCGCCATTCGTTTCAGCTTCTTCCCTCAAAAAATTACTAATGTATTTGTTAATATACGTATAAAACTACGTCATGAACGACATGAACCTTATAAAATATAATTCCAACTACACCCCAAGATTTGAAAAATATTGATCATGTTCTGAGGGCCAAGGAGGTTTTAAGCCCATCTTGTCTACTGTCCTGGTTTTTAGTATGCCAATAAACGAATACATTTATCGCTCCACACTGCAGGTTCTAAATGTAGGTATGCCTACTGAAATCTAAAAGTCTCACCAGGGATGACCAACCTGCGGTACATTTAATATTGTTGAATGCGACACATTCAATTTGGCACGCATTACCTACTCATTTCAATTTTAGATTCCGAGCTGAGCAATAAATGTATGTTATTAAATGTATTATTATTTATTATTGTTGGCGGTCGATGAAATATATTTAAGAATCAAGTGCAAATTGTTAGGTTAACGGGTTTGCTGCTCTTTTCACTAGGTAGATACCTATCTACTATCTAGTATCTACGTCCGTGTCCCGGAGCTTATACGTGCCCAGGCCCCAGAGTCATTGAGTTCACCTACTGTCTATTATACATTCATACGGTGAATTAATAATAGGTACAACTGTTACATGTCATAATCGATCTATATCTCACGGTGTGGACTTTGGTCTGAGGGTTACCCACCCGTTTCTAAAATTCATTTGCACCCACCGCCGACCAATCCACACAGAAATCTATACTATAGCGACCATACTAGGTATATAATATACTTCCCAATCCGCCTATATAAATTCCTAATGAAGTATCAAATTTTACTTTTTAAAATATTAGGTATATACATAACTTAATATTATTTTATTATGTAATTATTTAATATTTAAATTACGAATGTATTGCTTTAAATTAATAATCCCTTATGGTGTATATATTAATAATTATTAACTGCAGTCACCTACATATTTTACCCAGATACTTTATTATAATATGGTGAGTGTACCTACCTTATACTTTTTTTCCCGTGTGACATCACTACATATATGTTCAGTGAGGAACATAATTCTGTTGAAACAAATATAATTCTTAACACAAAAAAAAACACAATATCAATATAATAAGTAACTTTATTACATTATGAACACATTTTATAATAATATATATTAAACAGTTTTTCAAAATATGGTGTTCAAAGTAAAAACAACTAAAAATGTAAAAAATATATTTTAATATTAGGTTCTGAGCGGAGAGAGGAAGTTAGTGGGGTTTTACAATGGTGTTTATTTTTTTAATTTTTTTTTTATCCTGTATACATCATTTCTACCACAATGAGTCCTTTGATTTCTACATATAGTATCTTATCTTTTACCAAATTGAATCAAGATGGTATTTTAGGAAGGTCATTTTTCGATTTTCTCATTAGTTATTTAATGCCATAGGAAAAACCACCGACAAATTACGAAAAACCTCTAAAAACAGGATTTTAATTTCTAACGCTATTTTATCATTGAATTTAAGTTTAATACAATACCATTATACATTTACCCACTTGTAACCTAATGTACGGCAGAGCGACATCCACTTACCAGCTTTTTAAATTTTAATTTTTACTATTGTAATTTAGAAATGTTTACAGAAAATTACAAAACGTCAATAGATTTAAGTAAATAAAGAAAAATAGAAGAGGAAAAAAATAATACCAGAAGATTAACATCCAAAAATGTAACTAAATGTATATATACATTTTGAATTTTGAATTGTGAATTTTTACAAATGTTTAAAGGAATAATTTTTACTGAAAATGACAAAATGTCAATAGAACAATAATTAATAAAGAAAAATAAAAGAGAAAAAGAAATAACACCAGACGATACACAATACGCATGGCGGAGTGGTGGCGAATTGTTTAATACATTATTGTCTATACATTCTGCCGGTCGGTCCCACCGCGGGCGGACTATAGTGTATAGTGGATGGCGCGTTTGCTCGCAGGTGACGACCATCGTGACGTAGGATGAGGTAACGACCGCGGTCCTTGACAGGACGGCTGGCGACCACCAAGGTTTATAGATAATTATTATCTATAAACCTTGGGCGACCACGACGTCAACGGCCGCGCAGACCAAAAACACTGAGCGAGCAAAGACAGCCATATTATATTATTTGCCCTTGCGGAATCGGCGGCGACCGGAGGCGCAAGACTCGGCCGGTGTGATTACTGCTGGACGAAAACCGGAGAGAATTGGCGGACCGCACCGTGACGCGTCGCGGTCCTGATCCTACTCCCCGCGGTTTTCATCCTGCCACGCCGAGGAGTCGCGCACCGCGCCGGACCCTGAAACTTTGGAATGGTCTCCGCGGGTCCGCTTGCCATGCTGACGTCCGTGTTCCTATCACAAATGTATAGCTCCGCCGCCAGCTGATGGTGTCGAGTGTCGGCAACCTCGCAACGCCGTTGAACACCATCATCTCGTCGTTACGCGGAGGTGACTTGCAGAGAACGTAATGGGTGACTATTACCGCGCCCAGACCCAATGTTTCTTTCACGTACCACTCCCCGCAGCAGTAAAACAGACGCCCGGCCTGTTTAATACCCATCCACGCCGTAGATACGTAGCAGCGCACCGTCTGTCTACGGCGTGGATATGCGTCTGTTCGCCGCTGGACCTCCGGAACAATATAGACATCCTGCAGTCCAGATCTCCCGTATCGCCGCTCTTCGCCGATTTGTCGGCCTCTACCGGATGCATCCCGGTGTCCACCTGCTCGTCTTCGGTCTTCGCTCCATCTTCGTTTCCGGTCTCCTGGAATGCAGCCTGTCCACGCTGCGATTCGAACGTTCCACAGGGCTGCACTTCCAAAATCTCGTATAGACCGATGTTGACCATCGACATCACGAAGTCACCTAAACCTAGCTCCGTCCAACGCCTCATCTTCGTTGTCGATAACTTCGGGTTTGTAATCGGTTGAGTATCGCCGTTTAATTTTGTCCATGAGAGCGGTGACAACGTCCATTACAGAAATGTTTTTCTATATAATGATTCGATCTCAAACTTTAACGGTTATTTTTGATTTTTGATACCAAATTGAATTCAGTCGTTTCATCAATATTGAAAATGTTTTGTCTTTGCTCTGTTTTTTCGAAATTCGAACATTATATTGTTACCAACTATCATTTATTTATAATATTTGCATCTCTAGAACTCGGAATATAGTTGAATCATTTCGTGTGATATTAAATATTTTATCATTGATATATGATAATCCTGACACCAGAGGAAATGGATTTTAGGTTTCCCAATTAATTTTATATTAATATTAGGTATGTTCTTTTGAGCGATGTCTAACTGTTACAGTGCTACCTATAAGTAAGGCCTGGAATTTGATGACCTAAGTCTTTAAAAAATGCACACATAAAAAATTTTAAAGTGCCTTAGAAACATTAAAAAATGCCTTAAAAAATTACCACAAAAATACCAAAAATTACTTTATCACGACTTAACATTTTTAAAAATGTACGTTTTATACAATTCATGTATCATAAATTATAATTATTATAGGTGCTAGCTCTTAAAAAATGTTACTCTCCAAGGAGCCTTAAAAATATTTTTTTGCAGTTTGAAATTAGTTGATTGACTTTTGGGAAATTGTTTTTGATTGAGTGGGCCTAAAATAGTATGTGCTTACCCAAATTATTAAATAATCGTAGATTACGACAACAAACGATTAAGATAATGAACGTCAATAATCGACAAGCT
>WHPZ01571558.1:0-81635 GCA_016617965.1 Macrosiphum rosae | reverse complement strand
CAATTTTACTTTTTATTTTATGGATAACTTCTGTAGTATTAACGATAAAATTCCAAAAATTAAATCTTAGTTATAACTAATTATCCTCAATTGTTTAACATTTAAATTTTTAAATTTCTGATGTTATCTTCTGAGATATTAATCTTTTTAAAATGCTATCAAAGTTACACCACGTTGTGGGCAACTTTGATACCAGCATTTCGTAATGTGTTATCAAAGTTACCCCATTTTATGAAAAAAATATTAAATTGTCGTAGTACTATGGTGAATAAAAATATCATATTATCAAAGTTACCCCACGAAATCAAAGTTACCCCATTCTACGGTAATGAAACGCCATCGGCACATCATACAACATGCAGGAAATGTGAAAGAAATGAGTAAAAAAATAAAAAACGAGTGCTCGTCGATATTTCGTATTTGGTTTTATCGCGTCGACGGATCTCTCTATTATTATAAATTTCCTCGCACTATTTCTCAAACGGTGTTATAATGTTGTTATCGTTATCACACCAAAGACACATTCTTCAACTCAAACAATACATTATATAGGTACAATGCGTGCACACATTATATTTGAACGTACATTTCGTCATTTAGGCTCATTACTACAAACGGCGTGCGTGTGGACGTGTTAGTGTGTGATACACGGGTCACGGTCATCGTACATGGTTTTCGTTCGGTTTTATTTGATGTTTTTAAATTATGCGCGAGACGACTCAACCCATGCACTTTCGACCGGACCGCAAATCGATACACCCCCCGCAAAAAGGTGGACGGGGCTCGGTTTTTTATTACCATTTATTATTATTTATTTCTCGCCGCCGCCGCCGCCGTCGTGTTCTGGCAACGCCAAAGGGTGAACGAAAACACCCAGAAAAAATAATAATAATGATAACACATCAATTGTACAATAATATTATATAACTCGCGTCATCGAGAGTGACGACAACAACATAGTACATTATATATCATTATTATTATTGTATACACACTGTCTCGGCGGCGGTGCAATACCCTCACAGACGCGAGTCACCGCCGCCTCAACCTGCACTCCGCGCCCCGACAACGGGGTAAACGGTGGCGGAGGCAGGCCGAGTAGCGCCGGGTGTGATGGGCGCCGGGGCCGTGCCGGGTGGCGAGGGGGGTTGGTCGTGGATAGGTGGCGGGTCGGTGGCGTGTCGAGGGTCGGTGGCGCACGCCGCGGCGTATACGTATTTAAACGGATTTTCAAAGAAATCGGAAAACCCGCCGACGACCGCTGTGGCGGTTACCCCGCCGGTGACCTTCGTGCGGGCGAGGGGAGAACGGGGGAGTGATTCGTCGGGGGGAGGTGTCCGAGGGGAAAGTGTGGAGAAGGATTAGGGGTGCGCGCGCGCAGGTACTGCACCTACGCGTGTGTATGATATATATACTTATACTATATACTATATATACTTATACTATATACTATATATACATACTTACGTATATATATATACGTAGTGTGTGTCGCGTGACGCCGATATGCCGCCGGCCATCGACAGCCGACGACGGCCAACTGCTCATGAGATATTATACTTACGGTACTTTCGATATTTATGTTTACATCTGTACCACAACCCCCCTATTATACATATTATAATAATATCAACACTTGACTTACCCAGGGTCGTTGGGCACCTCCGCGGCCACGGTCACTGCGTCCTGTGCGCTCTGCGATTCCATCGTTCAGACGATATAATGCGATAACGATAATAACTCACGCGTGCTCGCTCGTGTGTGTGTGTGTGTGTGTTTGTGTGTTAACTTTTGGCGACGACCGAACGAAGGGGTGAAGCGCGATAAGTGTGTCGTGGGCGAGTGTGTGTCGTGTCCGACGTGTGTAATATATATATATATATATATACGCGAACTAGCCGGCTGATATTACTTTATATTTGCGGACGATTTGCAGTAGGTATACGCACACTGCTGCTGCACGGTTCACGTGCGTTTCGATTTTATTCGATCGGACGGCGGCGGCGAAAGCGAATGGCGCGAATACGACCGGCGGACAGAACGAACGGATTGATTTCGAAAAAAAAACTAAAAATACAAACAATTTATTTTCGTTGTAAATTCGAACGACTCGACCGGCGCGAGAGAGACACCTCTGCGGAGAGTAACACCCGCGTATGATAAGATATTAAAATACAGAGAGAGAGAGACACACACAGACGCCGAGAGACGAAAACGGAGAGACAGACAGATAATATAAACACGCGCACACACAATTATATTATATATTAAACACGAAATTGAATACGAATTTGTTGTTCACGTGGTGTCCGTTTCGGTGGTGGTGGTGGTGGTGGTGGTGGTGGTGGTTAACCCGGCAGCGGTGACGGCGGCGGTAGCGGCAGCGGTGGTGTCGTCGGCGATTGACACGACCGGCGTCGTAACGATGATGTACACTCGGTTTTTTACAACAAAAGTCAATTTTCTATTGATAACACGGCGATTATTAAAGGTGATGTATAAAAATATATATATACATATATATATATATATATATATTATTACGTGATTTTGGGTGGTTGTTGTTGTTGTTGTTGTTGTTGTTGCTGTTGCTGTATATAATATATATATATAATAATAATAATAATAATATATATGTATATAATATATACACGTATAAAATATAATATATATATATATATATTTTGTTCCTGCAAACTACGACTAACCACTACTGGTGGGAGGTGTGCTTTTTTGGCGCACACGGTATACTCCCGAGCGTTCGCGCTAAACGGATATGTTCGACTGAACGGTGCGGCGAGTGACTGGGACCGTCGCCGTCGCCGCCGTCGCCGCCGCCGCCGCCACCGCTGGTTGCCGCGCGCCATGACCGCGGGGCGATGAGGAACGGCGGCGGCGGTGGAGGGGACCCACCGCCGCCGCCGCCCGTAGACGTGGGGAGCGCGTGTGTGCGCGCGTGTGTGCTTGTACGGCAGCGTATTTTTGTCACAGTGTGCGTGAATGCCCGCGTCAGTGTGCGTGCCGTCGTGTGGTGCGCGCGCGCGCGCGCGACGGCGGCGGATGCGTTCGCACAGGAAACGCGCACGGGCGAGCGAGCGCGTGCGCCCGACCCGCCGCAGTCGCCGTCGCCCGTCCCGCCGCCGCCTTAATGAGTATGCAACCAAAACGGCACACGAGTCGATATTATAATATTATAATATTATTATTATAATACAGCACATGCAACCCTATCTGTCCGCCGAGTTTGTCGGCACTCGGACCAACCCTCCTCCCCCCCACCCCCCAACACGGCCAAATCCCAAAAACGACCATCCCCCTCCCTAAAAGTGCAACTTTTCATAATATTGACTGGCATTTGTACTCTTCGAGAGATACCTCCTACGAGTGGAAATTTTGAATTCAAAAATCGCGATGGCAAAATATGCGCCTTTTTCCTGCAGTGAAAGTCGTATCCGTATTGCAATCTTATTCAAACGATAGTAATACTAATATACCTAATTAGTGGTTACATATCAATTATTATTATGGAAATCATTCGCAGCGATTTCTATACGATATTTGGCGTCTCAGGATTTGAAAATAATCGCGTTGCAGTACTCCGAGTCGTAGAAAATGTAACGTTAGGGAGTTTAGAACCTCCTTAAATCCGGCTGATCACGAGAGGGGCACTCAAATTTTATCGAACGATAATAATATGGTCAATAATGTGTGATCATCCATACCCCCTTTGGTAATAACCGGCGAAGAAAACGTTTTAAAAACGATGTCAAATATCAATGATACAAAACACTGTGTTCCGAAAACGATAGGAGAAAAAAAACCCGAAAAGATTATCCGTCCGTGCGGGATAATTAAAAAATGATTAGTGTAATACATTTTTCAATATTGTAATAATTTTCGTGCACAGCTCAAATATAATAGATATTAAGTATACGATTAATCGTTCGTAATTATTATTACTTATGATATAACATAATATTATTTAAGCGTAAACCGAACGCTGAACGATATATAGTTAATAGTTGTGTATATATAGGTATACGTTATATTGTGTCGGCGGATGAACCAACTTGGCGGGCGAATAATTCGATTATTGGAAAAATATTATACCTAAGTTATTAAAGACATTTACGAGAGTTGATAATCTCTAACCGCAGCGGATGAAACTTGGACGAAAAGTAATTATTGATCTTTAACCGTAAATTTTAAAGTAATGCTGTGAAGCAATAATTACTTCGATGTGTTATTTAGATGTTTGTATTATTCTAGGTGACTAAGTTTAACCTACCAATAACGTTGTTTTTTAAGACCACTTTAATACCTAAACGTTATACGTATTTATTTTCAGTCGTTTTATTATTTCGCTTGTGAAATTCGTGTATATGGAGACGATTATTAATTGCAATAGTAATAATATAATATTATTACGAACAAATAACAATTATTTTCAAATTATAAATTCACATACAGCAAAAATGTCGAATAAACCGAAGTAATAATTCACATTTCGTAAAAATAGTCACTACTATAGTAATAATATTATGTATTATTGTGATATTTTTAATTTACTAGTCAGTTAGTTTTATAAACATCGCAAAACCGAAAATCTAACGGATTCGTAGAAACTTTGGTAAAACATTCAAAATCTAATAGAACTATAAAACGGGGCGTCGCCCGATTGCGGCCCAAAGTAAACTTTTTACCTTTTCACCTATCCCGATTGCGGCCCAAAGTAAACTTTTTACCTTTTCACCTATCCCGATTGCGGCCCGTCCATATTAGGTAGGAAATAATATTTAAGTGGTTATCAAAACCAAATAAATATCCCGTTCGCGTCCGATACGTATATTGACATAAATATAACTACCTATCGTATATCTAATCTATTGTTTGTACTCCTCGGGAAACAACTAAACGAATTAATAGAAAAAAATTCATACTAACCCAAATTACAAAATTAAAAAACTTGGAAATATCTAATTTTGATTTTGTAAAAATAATAAGTTTTAAAAATCTGCATCTAACACTATGATTATTTTACTATTCATTGACATATTATTTGTATTTCACATATTTTTTTATTGTAAACAATTTATTATTTTAATATTTGACATTTTGTATATATATATACTTTTAAAATTGTATACAAATACATCCATTCAGAAAGTATTTGAAATACAAAATATACTTGCCATGTATTTAAATAAATTTTATACTTTATACTTGTTTCGTAATAATTTTGAAATACTTTATTATTTGGTGATTAAACATATTATTATATATTATATATTAACTATAAGGTATTTTGTGAACCAATGTGTCTTTGGACGCAATCGGGATACTTATATTTGGGATAGAATACGACTACCTGCAATCGGGCAACTCCGCTATAAAACGAGTGCTCTCGTGTATAGCTGTAAAATATAATATGTTATTGATATGAAAACAATTTACGCACTCATTGTTTTAATATTCTAAACGTGACGAATATTTTTAATACCCTGATATCATCGGAAAGAAATTCGATTTCGAAAAACCGTTTTTAAAATTGTTATCGTCGAAAGTTCGCAATCTGAGATCTATTCTAATCGTATTCATAACATAACGATTTCATACGCACTTTTAATGTTTTTTAATCTCCAGTATAGGTGCTGGGGGTGGCCGCCTATAATGGTATTGCGCCTCTCTCTTGTCTTGAATCAAATTTTTGCACTTTGTAACACTCGTTCATTGTATTATAATATTATAATGCGTACCTATTTATACAGATTGTTCATTGACTATGTTAAAAATATTGTTTTAAAAGAAACTATCAGTAACTTTTGCAGCGTAAACCGAGTAAGTAGGTGGGAGCCGACTGGGAGGTACCTGTCCCTCGTGATATTTTTACACATCGTCTGTCCCAGCCAGATCTTATAATTTTGATAAACTATACCCACACGTAAACTTTTGTCAAGAAATCATTAATTTTAACTTTTCAGACGTCTCTGCAGGTCTTAATTTATTAGTTCCAACTTTGAACTAATATTCATTAATCTAGTAATATATATATGTAGGCATACATTATACACCTATTATAAGTAATAAGTATATGATAAATATGCATAATGTATGTAATAGGTATAATATACCTGGTATATATGGTCACAGTCGAACACTACGAAATAAACCGAAACTCAAAAATCGGTACAAGTATTATACCACTTGACGCGTGTCCGCATGTATATTATAATATTAATATAAGAGGCGTCTTTTCTGCAAAATACGTAAGTAAGTATACTCACAGAATATTATTTTTTTCCATATATTTTTCACATCGGAAATGATAGATTTGCGGGCTATTGTATAGGCCTATAATTGCAAATACATGCGGTTATACATATATAATATTATATTGTATTATGTTCTTCGTTTTCGTTCAAAAGAATAATTTAATATATATATATATATTACACATTTTGTTTGTCCGTGACGCGAGTATTATATTTATACAATATATTACGTCCATTCAAAATGTTGATGTACAATTCAAATAAATAATAATCTCGAGCTGAGCTAAACTTCGCCGGGTGAAGAATTGCTATCCGTGTATAATAGTGATTCGGCAATCAGTACAAAAGGTTTCCGTTCATATATACACCCAACATTTATCAGAGATTCCGAAATTTCCTACGAGACGTCTTGACAGAAGTCTCGGGTTATGACGGGATTTATGAGGGTTAAGTGCACTTTTATAGAGCTTCGACATTCGCCCCCCCCCCCCATGCCGTGTGTCTCGCGCGCACCAAAAATACTTTATATTCGTTCTAACAATCAAACTAAACTTGTAAACTAGTTCGATCCCACTAAAAGAAAAAAAAAAAATTGCAAACAGTGCATACTTGTATCGAATGGCGGTGGATAGCGCGTGTAACGGCGGCGTGATAGATATATTTTATTATATTATACACGACATACATATATGCATATTATATGTAAACGTATGTAGCTAAACTTTTTTTACGAGCTAAAAGCTTCTGTATTATTTACATATAATACATATATATGTATACACAGACACTATATATATAGTAATATAAATGTATATAATATATATATATGCTGTCGATTCATAGGTGTATTGTTACAAAGTAGTCTACTTTTATATTATAATATAGGAATAATATATTATTATATTATTTTATATTGCGAAATCGTAAGACCCCGCCGTAGATGTGAATTATTTCTATCGTAATAAATCGTCAAGACACTGTGAACTTATCACATACAACGGCCATAATATTATATATTATATTTATACCTTATATACACCTACAAGACCGTCGAATTTAGGGTAAGAATTATTTCCCCGGCATAATAATAATGTGTATATTATATACCTACCTCGTTCGCGTACTCGCGTAACCCAATGAAATATATTTATTTTTTTAAATGAATATCAAACCGTCGAGAGTATATTTTATTTAATTAAGTTATATTATTATTATGTCCGTAGAAACATTTTCCTTCAAAATTAATATCGTCGGTACTGCAACATTTGTATATAATTATTGTAAACAATAATAGGCACATTGTACGCCTTTTTATCGTCCGATCTCGAAACATTGGTATGGTTATAAGCTGAACATTATAAAATGGCGCATATATCTGGTGCAAGGACGGGTTAGGTTTGGCAAGGCAAAATTGGGGCGTTTTCCTCCCCCTGAGAACATTATTTTTTATTTTTTTATATACCATTAATTATAGCATTAATGTTTTAGCTAATACTCTGCATAATATATATATCAATAATAATATGTTAATTGTATTGCCATGAAAAATAAATTATGAGAATTAAATATTAATTAACTTAAACGGAAACCCTTTTTTTCCAGTTCGATGTATAGGAATTGGATTTTGTATCATTTCCGAGGTGAGATTACGCTTTATTATATAATATCTAATCGCAGTTACCCAAAATAGCACTTAAATCCTACATTTCCAGTACGAAAATTATAAACTATATAATTTAATGTCTAAAAATACGAAATATACCTACAATACAATTTTCAAACTATTCGAGACACACTATAATATATGAATATAAAAGTTTATTCGTCGAATTTTCATCAACGCGCTTTTCGCGTACTACCGCAATAAACATAATATGCATTCGTGTATAAACACGCGCATGAATGAATGGAATATAACGAAGGAAACTATTTTTTCTTATTATTATTATTATTTTCGTAACGAGAGGAGAAACCTCTCAATAATTGCATCGTCTATACCTACAACCGCATGAAATGAAAAAACAAAAAACTAAAAAACCGAACAACAAAAATAAAAAGTATTTGCAAGTTTACCCCGACGCGCCTACGTGTATGCTCGACTGCAGCATGCGAATTCATAAGGGTATCAATATTTTAGCATGCAATTTGATGTTAACCCGAGAAATGCATTGAATTTAGAAATTGAATTTACATCCCAAAGAGGAAAGAACAAATAACGTGAAAGTTTGTACATAAATGTTGTAAACAAATTTGTTCGAAATTACATTTATATAGCGGAAACATAAATTGACCTGTCGATGGCACAAGATTCAAAAGTTTCGCTATGGGGTTATTTATTTCTCTTGTAAACATATTTTTGAGACGGTGAACTCCGTAGAGAATTTTATTTTATTTTTTCCTTAGTTGTTCCAGCAGTGTTCAATTACAAAATATATGCGTGTATTTTTTTTTTTTATTATTTTTGTTTATCAAAGACGCAGGTAAATTATTATTTCCAATTTGTCAGTCGTACGCGATATTATATTTTATGTACGAAAAATGTATACACCCTATACCGTGTCTAAAGTAAAAGGTGTCAATTGCTAGAATTTGCATTGGAATTAAAATAAACAAACTGATGTTTGCCATATATTTTTTAACAATTATATTTTATTCAAAAAATGTACATGGGTATTACAATAATTGTTTATTTTATTTACAACGGATTATTTTGTGACCCAAATATACTTATAACAGTCGTCTAAACGTGCATAAAATGTTTTCATATTTATACTGTAAATAAGCTGTTGTTTTCCTTTTTGTATTCAGCGTATAAAACTCCTCAAGTTACAACGAATGAATTGTTCGTACAGTTTTGTTTTCGTGTCGAATAATTGACTCCCGTGTTACATACAGGCATGTCTGAGGTGAATGTAAGCTTTAAACATCCTTGTTCGTATTATTTCTCCGCTAACAAGCAGACAGTGTTTTCTTTTACGGTTAACCACAGTATTTTATATAATATTACGATCAGCAATCGGTGTGATACTGTAATAATATCTGTTACACTATATACAGGATGATTTTTTTATCGCACTACACGCACTCGATACTCCTTAACCTAACAAATAACGCATAACCTGTAACCTATATAAGAGTTAGAGCCTATAGGTTAGTCCCCAAATATAGTTAGTGTTTTAAAGTATATTTATTGAGTTAAATCATTCAAATACTTTTATTATCAAGTATTTAATTAAACCACTATATGGTCTAGAATTCCTTTATTTCTTGGTAGTGTTTATAATTATAAATCTTCAATTTATTCTTTAGATCATTGAGTTCAGGTTGGGTCAGCAAAGGGTTAGATTAGGCCAAAAAATATCCAATGTCCTGCGATAAAATAAGAAAGTAAGAATCACTTGGTATAATATATAATAATATATAGGCTGCGTATAATGTGTAATATATTAATCCATGGTACAGAGATATAGGTACACATATGACATATAATATAACAAGAGATAGCTTATATAATAATATATTATATTCTACACCGTTTTGACCTTTCGTGTATTTTATAGAGTAAATATAATATGAACTATATTATAATTTATTAACACATGCCGTTTTGAAATAATATTAATTGTTACAATTAGTAATATTCGATTGATGGGTTTGATACATTCGTTTTTAACTTATCACTTGGTATAATAAGGTTAATATGATTTTATTTTTCCCGAATAGTAATTTTTTAACGTAATAAAAAATATCTGTTCAACCGTTTGTAAAATAACCGTTGTTGTTAGCTGGACGATACATTTCACAAATTATAATTTATAACGACAACGTCTTCGAATAGATAC
The DNA here is from genome assembly GCA_016617965.1 of Macrosiphum rosae. NCBI lineage: Eukaryota > Metazoa > Arthropoda > Insecta > Hemiptera > Aphididae > Macrosiphum > Macrosiphum rosae. Next base: position 71,521 of record WHPZ01571558.1, on the reverse strand, counting down.
GCGTTATTTCAATCATGAACTGCATAGTATATAAGCCATAAATCGAATGGTTTCAATTAATTGCTACCTACGAAATAGTTTATAATATATTTATCGAATTTAACGCGGCTGCTGTATAGGTCTACGCCTGTCCACCCTCAACAGTAATAACTATAATAATCAGCCAATAATCTAAAACCTTTTTTTTTTTTTAATATATTTTTAGTATTAGACCGACATTATTACACAATATATACCAATTTTTTATTTAATAATATTATTATAACATTATAATCACGAATAATATTAGTATAACGTTATTGTAATACTATTATAAGAATTATTATATAGAAAATGCTATCTGGTATATATACGCTAATAGTGCAAAATGGTAATATCGATGATTGTATAATAACCAAATAAATGCACTGATTTAAATTTGTAAAAGTTTTGTTGGACTAGCGACCAACATGAACTATATGTATAATGAATAATATCTATTTACATAAATAATATAAGGATTATCGTCATATGTATGTAAAAGTAATGCGTGCTATTATTATTGAAACAATATATTATTATTATGTCCTCAATAGAAATCACACGGATGAAATCGTCGAACCGTACGTCGAAAAACATCAAATTGCACGTGTTTTAAAGCAGACACCGAACATCACAATAATATTAACACTTAAGTAGAAAAATCCTCATTGCAAAGCTGCGGCAGATTCTGGTCTGCTTGCGCATAATACCACAATAATAATAATATATTATAATGTAACTGCAGCACTGCAAGTCCATACGGTGCTCGCAATCGAACTGCGGTATCGTATATGTATAATATAATACATAGAGGTGCACGTAATAATATAACATATATTTTACATCATTCGATCAGACATTCAGACGCTGCGGTATAAAATTTTGTTGCTCGGATAAAACAAATAAATGTGTCTCATTCGGCAGACATCTCAGCGTGCACATCCGTCGCAATTGGACCTATAATATTATATAGGTTAGTCGCCATTAGCCGATCGGAAAGATCACTAAACACACACTGCTGCTGCTTCTGCTGTACCTACATCATAACCATCGGCCACTATATAATACATCATCAGAGGAAAACGTCAAGACACGTATATTATAATATATGAAGTTGTGACACCGAGCGACGTGCTAATGGAAAATGGAAATCTCTACCATTGTATAGGCACGAGATTATTAAATTATTATTATTATTATTATTCGTCGTCGATGATATATTATTATTATAACGGTTTTAACTTTTAATGACTTTTATATCTATCGTATCCAGAGCGTTATGACGTTTTATAATATGTATATAATATATATAGCTGGTTGTTAAACGGAGAGGATTTGTCAACATTTTTTATTATTTCAGACCACCGCTGCTGTGATGCACTGGCAATAAGATGTTCCTGCTGAAATCATTCCCCCCTCCTATTTTTCCTGAAAATTATATACTTTTCTTGAACATATCGATCTATCTGAATCGAAATTCTAATAAGTAGTTTCTGAGTTATTAAAATATTTTTACTAAGGATAATAATCCTTAAATATGGTTTTACAAATAATAATATGGTCTATACTTCAAAATTCCAAAAATCAGAACTGAAATATAATATGTAAGCATAAAAATCCTAAGAAAATCACCCTGTATCGTAAAGCTACTCGTAGCGCACATTTCACATTATTAATTATCTCTGAATAATATCGTACATATTTCCAAACTAGTGTGTATAGTTGTATTTTTATAAGAGTAGGTAATAGGTATAAGGTATAATTTTTTTTTCAATACACGACACATGCCTGGTAATTTTAAGGTCGAAATTTTTTTTTAGCATTTCTATCGTAACTACTGCAGCAGCGATAGCCAAAGGAATGTTTTATTTTTTTTAAATTCAAAAATCGTTTTCTAGAAATCGTTGTTGTACTCGTTACTCACTCCCGATGAGCATAACCATTATATTATATTTTATTATTTGTAAGCTAGCATATTAATCTCACGGTGAGCAAAAATGTGTATAATAAATCGGCCATCTTCTCACAGCATTAAATATATATATTATATATATTTATTTAGCATTAAATAATTTTGTATAATTAAAATAAGTTTTTGCAGGAAACATTGAAGTACGCGAAGTGACTATCCTAACACTGAAAATCAAAAATCACACCAAAAATTAAGGCGTATTTGAATGGATACCTACTACCTAATACTGTAAAATATTGTATAATATGTATATTATTATTACCTATACTATTTATTAAAACAATAACGTAATATTATTGTTATTATCATGATGAATGACGATCGTCGTAATACATAGTTATGTCATTTTAGGTACTATACTTAGCACATTAATTATACTATGATATTATATCCTGAATATCTTGCATCGTTACAAATTTATAATATTGTTATTTACAGATTATAATATTGTATATTTTGTCATGTGCTTATATTGTTTCTAACTTGAGTTTGTAAGCCCGGCCGTATACCTAATAATATCAAACCACTGCGGTATAATACGAATATGACCAATAAATACAGATGATTGATTATTTAACTTATCTAAAGACAAATATCATTAAATACAATATTTACACTTTACACAGTATAATATACATTTATAGGTCACGGATGCGTGGTCGCGCGGTGTATATGAATATGAGATTTCAGTCATCAATTCATTCACCTATATGCACCAAAATACGAATAATATTATACTTTCAGATGAATTCGAAATTACTCATGTATGAACTTCTTTAGAAGCCAATATAATATAGTATGGCCATATGACATCCAACTCTAGGGATCTGCCAAGCCCTTAAACTTAAACAGAACATTTCAGTCCAAATGCATGTCTCGGTCGTATTATTATCTTTCGATATGTTTGTACGATATTCACTCCATAATAACTTCACCAGTCAATCATTCTCAAGACATCACAAAATCCTTCTACAAACACTTCCACAGTAAGTATCGCTCCAATCTTCATAACACCCCAGGTGACCACAGAAGACGTTCAAAATGTAAAATGTGTCGTGTCTTTCTAAGATAGTTACTGAAATTGTCTACTTAACGCTACGAAGTTCTATCGATGGATGTGATTTGACTGCTCCTAACTAAATAACATAATTCATATAACTTGAAATTAATGTAAAATTAAATGTGTATTTCTATTGTTTTTTTTTTCAATTTTTTTTTTTAATAATCCATTATTTCTTTCACGTATTTTTTTAATTTCAGTGTTTTCCGCAATGCGATACATTTTGACAAACGGTCAGCCGTTGACGGTCAACTGCTCCATTATTAACTGTCAAATTTTAACGACTTTGATACTGCCCTGCCTTGGATGTGTTATTAATTCCTATTATATGTTATTTATTCTTTTAAAATGTCCTACTGATACAAGACATTGTTTTTAATTAATAATTTTATATTATATATTATATTCAATACAATATAATGTGTCAGACACAGCGACAATATAGGTAAGTAACAGGAAATCGTGTTATTATTTTAAAGATTTTAGCTTATTTAATTCTATGTTAAAAACAATAAATATAAATAACTAACTATGTTGTAGCATTTTTATTAAAGTTTATTCTTTTGACCAAGATAACTGTCATGATGGGTGTATCTCAAATATGTACGTGTAGGTGTTTTAAATAATTTATACTTTATATTTATATTTACATAAAATCTTTTTTTATTATTATTAGCTCTACTCAGAATCGTATTTCGAACATGATGGAAGTTTATTCTAAATGAAATATTAATACAGTGAAACCTCTAAATACCGGAAACTATCTCAGTCGCTACAATTTTATCCACTATTCACAGGATTCAGTTTGTAGTTGGATCCCAATAAAATTTGAGTTATTTGGAAATTGGAAGTGTCCGCTATTTAGAGGTATCCAGTAGGAGATGTTTTACTGTACCTATATTATTTATATTTATTGCATAATGTAGGTTCAAGAATAACAATTTTAAATTCTTAGAATACCATAAATGATAATTTATGTAATCATTATTTAGTTTTGTACTTTGACAACTGAATTGTGATAATTAAGTAAAAAAGTAAAAGGTAAAAGCTATATTTCCCTAGTTCTCGCAACCATTAAATCGACCAAAAATAATGCAATTAATTAATATTTTATGAAAAATATAGGGCATAAATCAATAAGACCTGACCTGAGGTTGGTTTAATGTCGTTGAAGTGGCACGTTTTTCACTATATAGGTATTAATTGGTTTTTTATTGATCCACTAGTCACCTCTGTCTAGTCTACATATTATATTAGTCTCATGCGTCGTTTATCGATACACTGCAGACGTTCGGTATGAATTACATTTACTATAATGCCTAAAATAATATACAAAATGCTAGCCTAACGTGCGTGCGAATATCATAGCCTCTCAATGTAAAAGAGCAATATTATCATAACGAGATAACGAATGTTTTGATTGCGGGTGGGGGAGATAAAAAATAAATTAAACAATCGTATACAATACAATCCATTATATGATATTATTATTATTAATAAAACGAAAGGGGCGGTCTGTCTGTGTACGGCGCGGTGTGGGACGACGATACCAAAATCCTGTTGGTTCTGAGCTTCACTAAACTAAATTAATAAACAAAGTATGGACCAGTATCGCATATATACCTATAAAACGGGAGACATGCACGGCGCGGGAGGTTTAATCGGATTATCGGTTGGCGATAAATTAAACGCTTATTTCAAAAAGTAAAATACAAATATTATGATATTATATACCGCGTGTGTGTCCTCCTGGAAAACAGGGTACACTGCGTGTAATTAAATAACCCGTACATCACTCGAGTACTCTATGTACATAGTTTTGAATTCTGTTTTCGGTAAACTAGACAGACCATCAATATCCCGCAGACGTAATTCTAAAATTTGTTTAAATATAATATTTGAGTTGTAGAGAGTTTTCTCGGATACACGTGGACGCAATTTTTCATGTGCAATCGTTTATTTTTTAGCAAGTGGTTCTCCATACCGTGTGCAGCAGTATTACAATCAACGATAAATTACATTACAATAACAATATTATGTCATGTTATAATGTTTATCGCAATAATTGCTTTCGGTCCACACGTCATATATATATATATACACACGGTTTAAAACCGCCTTTGCAGCTCCCTGTAAATATCGTTTGCTTTTACAACGGCCCTGTATACCTGCTGTTATTTTATGCGTTTAACGTCATGTCCTAGCTTAGGTTATAAGCATTCGATTGTAATCTCGTGAATAATGTATACGCAATATAATATATATGTATACATGTATATAAGGTACCTCGTATATAAGTGCGATATTATTTATAATCTGTCACACCTATGTGTCGTATATAATATAGTTTCCGATAAGAATTTTGCTCCATGCTACTGCACAAAATCGTGAACTGTGAAAAATGTTCGAAATAGAGCGGTCGTGTGTGCCATTTTGGATTCCCCCCCCCCTCATCCCGTAAATACAAAGTACGCACTATACAATCTTGGAAAACGACCAAGACATTAAGGGTGAAATGGAAATAGGGTCACGGTGAAAATTACAATTTTGGTACCTACCAACCTCGCGGCGGCGGCGTTTCGACGATAAGTGGACATTTTAAGATCATCACTATAATTATATAGGTAAGTCATTCTGTAATATTATACTTATTTTCTGGAGTATTCGTGATTAATCCGATTGTTTATACGATTTAATTCAATACAATATAATATTATTCTTATTCGTTTGATACTCAAAATACATATCGTTAGATTATTATAGAACAGAAATAATTATTATTCTGACAGATTTATCAATATGACGTGTCGTGCACGGTGTAGAGGTTCTTATATAAATTCGTTTATATTATTACGAGTGTTGTTTCACATCCGTACTGTTTACTAATATTATTATGCAATGAATAAACGATTTCAATTAATCAGACATATTATTATAATATTGATGAACTTCAAATATGTTATTATATTTTAATCACCCATTAACAATACGAAAACTTTGCTACAAAATTACCCTACTACGAAAATATTACTCTTCGTTGCCACTCAAGGCTGCAGCTGCGTTTTCCCGTCTTAAAAGATTAAAAACTTAATTTGAGAATTTCGGTGAGTCGGCCTCTTTAAATATTAATAACCGTAATTCATATTTTACGATCAAAAACTGACTGGAGAATTGACGTTTCATATAATAATCTTGACAATACACTAATTTCTGAATATATAATTGTTGGTATATAATGCTGTTTGGACACAACTGTCTATTCGATTTCTATAGAAGATCTTAATAATTATGAATCGTGATACACGCATATTAATGCGTTACCCATGTTAAATATAAATTAATTTTCACTCAAATCATGTACCCATTACCTTTAACTGCAGTCTCAACTCTTTTGTACAAGATAATAATATGAGTTCTAAAAACGAAAAATACACGGTTAAAATATTAAAATTTACAGTAAATTATATCACATTTGTTATATAATTATATTATAATACACAACAGCATAAATGCATAATACGCGGTCATATTATAAAGTGTTATACCATTGTTATAATAATATTAATGATAATCTAATTGTTTTTCTTGACGTTCCTGTTTGTTCCAGTACCTGCGAATACAAAACCAGGGAATGTGCATTATAATGACCTTGCGACGTATATTATATATTTTATATTATATTATAATATATTTTTGCGTTCTACGACGAATTACTGTAATTTTGGGAATTGTAAATCACACGCACTCTTCCACCGCTCGCATTAGAAATTTGTTTACTGACCTAAACAATCAAAAAGTTTGAATTAAATTTACCAGCGCGCGATATTTACAAATAATTTCTGTTCTCGGTTTATAATTGTCTACTTTTGCAATAATATATTTGTACCTTTCAGCGATGTACATTTGTGTACTTCAGTCGTCACCGTATTGTTTCGTGTGCATTTCGTACGATACAACAATATCGAGCATAATATATCATCTATATCTATAAAACATTATAATATAAATCATTTTTATTTTTTTTTTTTTAGATATTTAGAGATTTTTAAAACGATTTAAACGCTATTATACTCTAATAGCATTTATGAACATTCGCTATAATCGATAGTAAACAGCGGCGACCACTAAATCACAATAATTTATTATTACACTATGTATAGATTTATTTATTTGGAAACAATAACTCAATTTCCGCGTGGACCGAAGTGACGCGTATTTGTCGCTTTATTAACAAAACCTTGCACCAGACTACCTCTGCAGTCCATGTCCGGCACCTCCGACGATGACGTCAAAATCATCGGTATGTAGTTTATACGAGATAATTTGTTTTTGAATATTTTCTGGCGGAGACGGCTCGCTCACACAACGGAGTTTCATTCATACAGCGTTTATATAAAACGTAATCTCAATAATAATTAATATTGATAAAAGCGCAGCAAAATCTCATGGTAACACAGGTAATAATATAATATGTTCACGATATTGTGTATAATGTATAGCTGTATTATAGACGTATAGTGTAATTACGGACCTGAGGTTTATTATGAATTATAATACACCTTAATTACGTGTATAGCGTTTGATTTAGTAAATTCTCTTAACCCTTTTACGTTACATTTTGGGCTTAGATGTCGGTAATACGTGTGACTGGCAACCGTAACAAATCTGATCCATAACCCATTTAACAGATTCCAAGACCAATTATTACACGTAATCATATTAGTTTTTTTCACATTTAAATGATAGGTATAGGTACCGCGCATTTATTACGTATGAATGTATGATTCAGTATGTAGGTAATAGGTATAGGTACTTTTAAATTTTTAATAGAATATTTTATGAACAATTTAATGATACCATTGGCTATTGCTTCAAGACTTAGATACGACTTTTGTATTGACTTAAAATAATAGGGAATGGAAATTATGACGGTATAATAATATAAGTATACTGTATACTATTTATAATATACCTAGTACCTATTTACCTATTATTATAAATGTACAATGGTAGACGTTTGAAAAATAATTCAATTGAACTAGGTACTTTAAGCAAGACAAAATTGAGCGATTAAATTCATTATGATAATATATTAATTTATTCACTATTCTGTGAAACGAATGTTTTTCATAAATTAAGTACAAGTCGCACGATCCACTATACTTTTTCGTTAACTTTTTCTATATTTTTCTTCGTACAACTCTAAGTTGTTTAATCAAATTTTGTACTTCGTTAGGGCATTGTTGTAGAGAGACATACAATTATATGTCGCGTGGTTTACATTGCGGTGAAAAAATATCGATGATGCATAAGTTATATAATTGAGGCGTTGACATGGAAAAGGTACTAAGTCATAAATTTCAAATTTTACAGGAGAAAGAAAAAACTGGTTTTATGACCACAATGACTTACGACCAGTGCCACCTTGTGCTCAACATAATTACTAATATTTAAAGAAATTTGAGTTAGTTCTTTTCCCTGGCCATTGGCATATATGTATTTACTACTTTTGATTTTAAAAATTGATTTTTTTTTTTAATTCGTACCTTTTCCACGTCAACGCCTCAATTGCAGGTATAATATAAATACGAGTATCAATCACTTCAGGATATAGATGACGTCCGTCGGCATATTAGTTTTTATTCCCCAAAAATCAATGCCCACTGTCCGTTGTAATATTACGCAATCGGACGACCTCTTTGAGGACAGATACTGCATCAGCCTCGGCACAAAACATCTCAAGAATGAAGAATTTGACAGCAGTATGGTCTAAAGACCTGCAAATAGATTTGCGAGACTACGTATATTTAACAAATTGCAAAAATCATAGTTGGAATATATTTACGAGTAAAGGATAACAATTGAGGTGACCGTGCTTGGCGGATCACCCTCTACGTAATATGTATTATAAATTACGTAATAATAATATGTGCGAACCAAAAACGTTACGGATTTGCCAGCGCTGTAAACACAATATACGATCACACCGTCCTATTAAATATATATACACATGGACGATGAAATCTAAACGGAAAATCTCTATCTAACCTGCAACCACGAATGCCGAATTCTGGTTGTAGACCCGCAAGACTAAGTATATATTTAAAAATTGCAAAAATCATAATTACTATATAATATATTTGTGAACAAAGGAAAAAATTGGGGTGAGAGTGCTTGGCGAATCACCCTCTGCATGTGTACTATAAATTATATAAATTGGACGCCGCCGTGGTGTAATATACGTAATGATAATATGTGCGAACCAAAAACGTTACGGCTCTACCCGCGCTGTAAACACAATATACGAGTACGCCATCCTATTATATTATATTATACATATACACACACACACATAGACGATGAAATCTAAACGGAAAATCTCTATATCTAACCCGAACTCGCGTATTCTCGATATACCGTAAAGTGTATATAATAAGTACGTCCCATACACAGACGCTCGCACTATATTATATATACGCATATAACCCTCGCGAAAATTGCGTTGCTCGGCGGAGAACAAACGAAGTGTTTCGCGAGTGTGTAGGTTAGGCTTGTATATATATATATGCGAATGTGTGGGATATATATATATATATACGAGCGTGCGAGAGCGGTCATGTATGAGAGCACTTGTCAGACTAGATTTACAGGGCTCGCGTGCGGGTGTGCGGGTACGGGGGGGGGTGGAGGTTGAAGAAGCGATGATGACGATGCTGCAGCGGCCGAATACATACACTGCAATGCATATATACCTATATACATGCATGTATATACATATAGTCTCTCGGCTCGGTCACGGAAGTCCCCGTCTCATATACCCTCGACCACCCTCCCTGCACCATCACCACCACCTATCATCGCCCGTAACTCCGAACTCGCGTTAAGTCTATAATAACGCCAGTTACGCAACCCATTTGAACGTCGTCCCCGCTGCATTAACATTATTCAAATTCGACCCCGCTGAAATATATAGGTGCCAGCTATATACGTTATAATATATCCGTATGATATACTGCAGCGACCGCCCGCGACTCTGTGCTTGTGTTATATAACATAATATATATACGTATGATGTATAATATGGTGTGTATATGTATGTGTGTGTGTGTGTGAAATAGAGATGAGACAGTTTTGGCACCGGTGGAGGGGGGGGGGAGGACGAGAACTCGGTCGACGAGGGGCACTCAAAAAAGGTGCCGGAAAGTCGTCGTGTTTTCTTTTGAAAAATATTACGTGTCGTGTTTCGTGTACGCGCATATTATAGTATTGTAATATAGTACATGATACGATGCAGTTTATATTAGGTGCGTATATATATATTATATATATGTATAGTGTGTGATATGCGTACGACTTTGAGAATTCTCTTTGGCGAGTGTGTGTTTTTTATTTTTTTTTTTTGTAATTACCGTGCGAGTTTGCGGACGGTCGACGGGTTTCGAGCGAAAAAATTAACATAATAGTATGTACGATTTTCTAACAAAATCTATGTACCTATAGTTTGAGCTTTGGGTTGGGTTTTCACGAGCAGGTTCCACGCGCGTTACAATCACAAACGTTCATATAATATTGTTGTACATACAGGCACGCTTTATCTGTTTTGGCCCGAAAAGAGAAACTATCACTTTATCTGCACGAATACGAAATGAAAAAGGTAAATTCGCAGGCAAAAACCGCAGGTACCGCCCGCAAACGATTAAGATTAACGTAAAGCGCATCCGCTACATAATTATTGTAATGTAATAATATATAGGTGCCTACCTATATTATTATTATTATATATGTATAATGTAAATATAGCTGATAACGCGTTTCAAGCGTGTTATATATATTTTTGAAAACCGACCATATGATATTGTCAATTTAATCGTATAAGGTATTTCGTGACAATACAATTCGAGCGACCAATTAAAACTAATTACACGCCGTCGTCCTGTATAATATTACACTATGACTTAGACGCATAGTTATTATAATACTGTTGTACTACTGTAAGTATCAATCGCCACATCGTGTCGTTCGTGGATTTTCAGACAAACAGTGCATTGCATAATATGGTCACTCAAGAGCGTGGTTCGTATAGGGTTTGACACATACCCCTCCCCCCACACCATTCAATTTATTATATGAAATTGAAGTCACTTTACTTTCTCTTTAATGAAAAATTAGTAATTATTGATAAATTGTATACTGTGTAATAAAATATTTTATTAAATTTTCTTTTTATCGTTCTAAAACTTTAGCAGCTAAGGCCATTCATTTTTACATATTTTTAAACAAACTTTATAAATTATAACATTTTAATTTTCGTTATCGACCCTTTTTTAAGCACCATCCCCTTTTTCAGAACTATAGATGAACAATAACTCCCGCTCCCTCGCTCCCCCCATTAACCAAATGTACAGCAGTGCTTATACTATAATATATAAATGAGGTGTATAACGAACAATGATATATTAATATAATATATATGCTATAGGTAGCTGATGTGTACAAAATATATAAGTACTTATCCATTTTTCACCCCAATTTTTCTAAATCAATTTCGTCAGCCACTTGTGTTCTCATAAGCCTATCAACTTGTACATATTATAATAAAATCAACATTCGATACGCTATATATATTCATATAATATCTTATTAGATGCTACATTTTGATTGCGGAAGACTTCTGCTCGCGATTCATGTGGACAGACGATGGATCTCTATACCGGTCAACCTGCAGCTTCTCATATACCTAATTAAAATCACAAGACACATATAAATACAAACACATTAAATCAAAATGCCGGTCAGAAAACCTCACTCAGGTTTAAAATCAATATTGCATAACAGATTTCGTCTAAAAATGAGTGCATGTGCATTGTGCGCCTGCATAGTATGATATAGTGTATAGATTCTATACTATAGAATGTCATGTTGTGTTATGCCTACCTACTGTTATTTGCAGCTGGGTAAAAACAAAACAATACATTATTATAAAATGTCGAGTGGGTATAGGTACCTATACGATAGTTTTAGTTTCATTTCTGCAGTGACTCTCGACAACCCCGACAGACTTTGATTGAACACTGCAGTGAACAGTTCACTAGCCCTCATATTTTATTGTTAAGCGGGTCGCGAGTATAATAATAATAATAATAATAATAATAATAATATATGAAATACGCGACGCAGCCGAGGAAATATGAAATTGAACAGACCGTAACGCCAGACGTATATTAAAATTATAATTTGTTCGTCATAGGGTACGTCGTTCATGCATTTTACACAATACAATATAAATTATAATATTATATAATATTATTATAGCACGCCTATATTTATTTATTTATTTATTTATTTATTACAAACATACGGGTTACCACTTTGGCACTTTAACATTTAAGTAACAGTACAATAAAAATGAATATAACAGTAGGACATTCTAAATATATTATATATAAAATATTACAATGATAAAAGTACTAATGTTAAAACAATAAAACATTAAAACAAACTATCATGAAATGAGGGGTTCTAAATGGCGAGTGACATATTACGTCTTAGAGGCTCATTTTGTCAATAATTTATGTCGATGCTGGGAATATGCAGGAAAGTTTTTTGAAAACTAGTCGTCTCTGAATTTATTTTGGGTAGCAAAGATGTAGAATCAATTTGCTTAGTTGTTCAATTAAAAATAGTGCTTATGTAGGTATTGTATAAGTATTTGTGAACAAATAAACGCAGATATTATATTATACAGTGTATCCACAAATAACTGGGTATACAGAAAAAGATAAATTGTTGCGCATGCGCAAACTACAATAATTAAAAATTGTAAGTCACGGGAATCTATGATAAAATAGTTAGTCCAGATGTACTGCAAACAGAATTCAAATAATATATCTATGAGGTGTTGATTAATAAAAGTGATTATAAGTTATAGAGTGTACCCTGTTTTGCAGACATACGCGGTACCTATATTATATTTTATTTTTTTATTTATTTATGTAGGTACCTATATGTTATCAACGCCTCAAGGGCATAAGTATAATACATATTGGATAATGCATTAAGGGTACAAGGTAAAATAGAAAAAAAATAACAAAGCTAACAAGAATAAGTTAAGATAAATTTAGATTAACTAATACAATTTTTGAATTATACACGGCAATTAATCGCTTGAGGATTTTTTGAATAAAAAGTAGGAACTGCTTAATGATAATTATATGAATGTTTGAATAATAGTATACGTGTATTTTTTTTTAATTTACTTTGAATACCTTTTACATAATATAATTTTTATTATAATAACATTTTTGTCTCTGCAAATTGTATTTTGCGGATCAATCGCAGAATTATTCACTTATCTGTGCGGTTGCCATGCCACCCTTTTTCGCTCGACTAACGACAGTTTACTGTATGATTCCGGACAGACACAATATATCACAGTAAATCGTTTTTTTCAATTCGTTGCCACGATAACAAACAAATCGTGTATTTAAATACTCGAGAAAATAGGTAAGACACTTGTACGACCGATGCAGGGCCGAATTTAGGGGGGGGCGCTGGGTACAACTGCCCCGGGCGCCAGTATTTTAGGGGCAATAACATTTTGTGGTCAGAAATTTGTTTACTTGAGAATTTTCAAAATGCTATAATTTTAATTATTTTAATAACCATGCAGTATTATATAATATAATTTAGTTTAATAGTATAATATTATATTAGCATATATAATATTATGCTGTTTGAAATTGTTTTAATTAATATAAATTTGCATATCTTTATAAATTGTATTTTATTTATTCATGAAATGCCTACTTAAATATGTTAAAAAAAACAACTTATATGATGAATTTTAATCAAGGATTAATTGACATAAATTCAATGTATCTTTGCGAAGAGAGGATCAAACAATTACTAAGCAATAGTTATAAAAAAAAGCGCTCATTGTAAAACAAATATTCTTTTCTGTTCTCAATGTCTAAAAGGTTAATGAGGATCTATCTCCCATATTTTCCGTGGGTAGGTGCCTTGGGGGGGGGAGGTAGCAATTTTTCACCGGGGTTTAGGGTTTTTTGCACCGGGGCCCAAAATGTCTAAACGCGGCATTGGTGTTCGATGGCGTCGTCGATCGTAAGATGTGTTGAAACTATATAAGCTCTCCGAAAGCTAAATCCTCTGAAGCCAATTGCAGTAGGAGGTTTAAGTGCCGCTAGAGTGTTAGATTAGGGGCCCACATCTCTTTTTAACATTTCTTGCGAGGTAAAATTTAGAAAAAAAATTGGTTATTTAAGCCGTTCTACGTGAAACTAGTCGCTTTTAATCAACAAGTAATAAACGTTCGGTCCCCGGCTGATCACAATATTTTTGCACTACTTTTAAATTTATTTTTTTCTTGTTTATCGATTGACGTTATATATTAACACTGCTGTCACTTGGTATACCATAGCAATTAAAACGCTGTCTATATCCGGGAAGGTGCCTACGGTATATCAATGACAGATTAATACCAAACAGGGGAATATGCGTGGAAGAATTTTGATGTCAACAATATTGGACAAGACACTTAGTACCTACTTGGCTACGTATATCGAAATAAAATGTTAAGGGGATTACAAACGGACAGTTTTTAAGGAGCTCAAAATAAGCAATTTTCAAACTGTATGCATGTGGTTCTTGTAATCGTGTGAGTAGTAAGTGATCATTATAGTTTATAAGATAGGATATTGACATAGGATAAGTACATTTTGGTTGAAATAACTGTTCGTTTTCAATCCCCTTGATATAATAATTTATATTTTAATTTACCGATGACCTACAGCCAAGATCTGAATTTATAGAGATAACTTTCGAGTTAATGGTAAATAATAGAAAATAATAAACCGATCAATTACCCTACTCTTAACTACATGTACGTAGAATTCGTAAAAAAAAAATACAATGTTAGAAACTTTGGGTTTTAATTTTTGAATGTTTGAATATCTAAGTTTCTTTTTTATGAAAATAATTGCTAACAGTTATTATTAAAGTATTACACAAGACAAATATTTTCATTTTGGTTATTATACTCCTTTCGTATTTTGGGAATTTATCATTTCGGGACCTAAGGTATATTATTTACTAAGATATAAATGTATTATCAATATAATATGTAAGTTACATGTAACTGTTAGTATCAATAGCTTTCTGTTGTACATATTTAGTGTTTACTAGAGGAATTTTTTTCTGAATTTGTTAGGTATATCGACTCAAACAACGAGTGTATAATTATATCTTATATATAATTTAAATAAAACAATCCTCACAGGGGATTTAGCTCGATGCCTGGCAGACGGCAGTGCATAGAACTTGTGCAAGCGATACACCCGTCGGGTTGCCGTCCGTTACCAATCTCATGCTACAGATTTTCGCTGAACTCTGGGCAAATCGCTTACTACTATGCCACATATTTTACAGGAGTACAAGATTGTCGTTATAGAGCAAACAGCGAGAATGTTCATCGAAATATATATCGATTATTAATATTAATTAACAATCAATAATAATTGTATAGAATATACTTTAAGATTTAATTACAATATGTGATTCATTTAAAAACAATTTTTTTGAAAAGCATTAGCGTTTACAAATACTTAATCGTTTTAAATGCCACAAAAAAAACAATACATTTTCAAGACGTCTTGGAGGAAATAAATAGCTCGGATTTTTAACTGCTACAAGCCTACAAGTGAAATTTACAACCTCGTTTCGTGGCTCTAAGTCTACTAGTTATTATGAAAAAAAAAACTGTACTCGAAAGTGTTGAATAAAGAAAAACGAATGATATTGGTATTATGTGTATCGATTTAATATAATGCTGGTTGAAGTTTAATGTTTACATTAATAATGTCGTAATTGATATTATACTGTGCTGGCTATACATGTTACTATAGTATAATAATAATAATAATAATAATATAATATATTGTTTATTGTTGACGAATGACGACGAATGTATACACACTGTGCAAATGTTTGATCGAATAGAATTAGTTTATTTAAATCGTACAGTATTATTATTTTACAGTGAATTATTTGAATTGTGTCCAATAAGTTTTTAACTTTATTTTTAAGTTCGGTTTGTATATATTATTAGGTATATAGTGTTTATAGTAAATTAATGTAATGTTTTCAATTAATGGAATTCCTCGACATTAAATAGCCAACACATAATACATACCTAAGTTGCGTGAAGTGATATGCTGTCAAACAATTAAGAAGTGGCTTCAGATCGTAAGTTATGCAATCCTATAGTTCTAGTTATAGATCCTATTTTACTTGCGTTAATATGTATATATATATTACTCAACATAGTTGATATTAGTTGTAGAATGATAGGTGGACTTAGAAAGCATTCGATTGAACTCTTTCAAAACCCAATTTTCTTAAAAATAATTTATTAGTAAACCGCATCAGTGTCGATTGTATATATTTATACCTAAATTAAGTATTATCAGTCTCTACCGGCCTCTAGGGATCATTATATGTTAAAAATTTGTACAAAATTCCTCAAAATATTTTGGCTCGTTTTGAGCCAGTTGAAATTTTTAAGTTTTGTAGTTTTTTTTCTTTAAATGTCAATAATATTTTTTTAGTTGGATCAAAAAGCTTTAAAATATATTGCAAAGCTCCTCATTCGATATTTATATATCGATATATATATCAATACCGATGATTATAATTATCAGTCTGTGATGTGTAAACAAATATAATAAATATGTATACATTGTCATAATATCATGACAATCATAACTAATCAAAACTATACTATTATAATACAATATTAAATAAAACTATATTACATGGCAGATTTAAAATACCTATGTAAATACAATATACATAATACAGTAGGTATAAATATATCATATTATTATAGTGAATTATTTACCTATAGCTCCAATTTTACCGAATATTTAACCATATTAAAATGTCATTGTGTGTTTAAAATATAATATATAGCCCAGGTAGCCTGTAGGCATTCAAAATAATTAATTCTAATTTTCACATATTTAACGTATTTCAATATAACAAAACAACAGTTATACTACTAACTAAATTAATCTATAATTTTAGCACCCACGAATTTTTATTTACCCTGAGACTAACGAGGGCCCTGGTTACAATGTATATCTACGTAGGTACCTACATAGTATTAATTATTATTATTGAGTGTTGGCAACTAACATAATCTAAAACGTTTACCGACATTTTTTTCTTATGTTACATTATAATAAATAACTATGCCGGCCAAATAATATCTCTGTTATTAATTGTATTTTAATTGACATAAGAAACCAAAATATTTTCACTGTTTATTTATTATTAATATTTATATTGTTTCAATTTTGTTCAAAAAACTCTTAAATTATATTGGTTCATCAGTTTTCACTTACAAAAAATATATTTTAATTTGTAATTTCTTAGTATTCCAAAATTCTTTTTGACTTTCTTTATTATCTTTTAGTTTGTGAAGGATTAATTTTTCATTTTATTTTCAATATAAAACCATTACATAGTTTTAAATTCATAGACCCACAAATAAAAAATAAACGCAGTTTTCAATGAACAAAGGCTTTTTTTTTTATCAGAACACGGAGCCGAAATAGTTTTATGTACTTCAATGATTCTGGATTCATAACAGCAATATCGAAAAGTTTTTGGGTCGGCGTGATAGTAAGAAATTGGATCTTGGACAGCTCAGCCAAAGTAAGCTACTAACTAGGTACCCAAAACCAAGTAAGATAATAAAATTATATATATCTTATAAATATAAAAATATATATGTACATACACACGAGACACACCTGTATAACAAACTTAAAGTATTTTTAGTATTTATTGTAGTAGTAGACAGGGACTCATTTAGGGTGGAGTTGAAGGGGGACAATAGAGACAACTGCCTTGGGTGCTAAAATGTTGTGGTTGAAATTTGTTAAATTTTTAATTAATATAATTTTAAAAAAAATTAATCATTTTAATTATATTTAAAATCCTATTAAATAATAATAATATACCTATTATGCTGTTTGAAATTCAAACAACTAATTTTATATCTATTAACGATCGAGAATTGTTAATGCATTTAATAATAGTTCCTTTTCCAAAATGTATTGTGTTTCAATAGGCATAATTATTTTAAAAAATGCTCTTAACTTTGCAGTATAAACCAGTGGCGTTATTTTAGGTTATTGAAAGGTATGCTAACAATTAGGCAGACCAATATAATAATATAATATTGTACCTACTATAGAGTTATTATAAAGAATGTATTTTATCGCTACGCTTGATAAATAATAATTAGAATCTTTATTTTTCCATCTAATAATATAATACAGACATACAGTATGCATATTGTATTCTTACCTAATAATACTAAGTTAATACTTAAACTATTTAAATTTAAATTTAAATATTTATAGACATTATTGGGCCTAAAACCATGGCATATAAAAAAATTCTGAAATCCTCAGTCACACATAAAATATTTAATATAACCCATACATTTTTATATTTAATTTAAATAATCCATGGATCACAATATCGCATGGCCATGATAGTAGCCGATACTTTTAAGACCAATTTAAAAAAAAAATATTTTCTTTCCGGCACAGAAAAATTATGTAGTCTTGATAGATTTACCTCACAACATCTCAAATAATGAAGCCTCTCTATAAATCTCAAAATATTTAATTATTATTATAAAAAATGTAAAACCATACATTATATTATTATTAATAAAAACGTGATACAATAATACTTAACGTCATGTTTAATATAAATAAAAAATGAATAATAAATAGTAATAAAACAAATAAGGTAATTTCAATTAATAAAAAATAAATTAAAATAAGTAGGTACACCTACATAACTTTATCAACAATAATTATCTAAACAATGATTATTTTAACGGGAAAAGTAGAGTAGAGAGAGTACAGAAGAGTAGAGTAGAGTAGAGTAGAGTAGAGTAGAGTAGATTAGAGTAGAGTAGAGTAGAGTAGAGCTCATGAAATTAATAAACGATATTTAAAAAAAAATAGGTATATACTATATATACTTTATTTTAAACCTGTAGATTTTTTTTCTTTGCTCAAAATCTTAAAAGTTCATGAGAATTTATCACCCAAATTCCCAGTAGACCCCTTTAGCTGTAGGAGACGCTAATTTATTTTTTACACCGGGCTGTAAAATGTCAAGATGGCGTAGCTGGTAATATAATATAATAATGTTTAAGTAGGTACTATTATAGATTTACACTTTTTGGATAAGCTAACGCAAAAGCGTCACTTGTATTATAGTGACGGATGATAATTCAGTGATGAGATTTTCTGTGATTTAGTTGTAAATGAAAATTTTTTGTTGCTCATGGTCTTCGTATTATTCGTATCACGTAAAATTATAATTATATTATTTTATTTTATAGTATCGTTTATTTCTCATTTATTCCGTACCATTTCCAATTTGAGGCTAAAAATTTCCAATTAAGTGTTTGATATTTCCCAGAAAAGCATTAGTTCCCCTTTAAATATTTGACATTCGACATTTCTCATTAGAGGCTTTTTATTTTCCATTCTTCTTCTTCTTCTTCATCTGATCGGTCCACTGAGTGTCATTGCTGCCATCACAAAACCTCACAATTTCGCTCTATCATTTACGTCATCAAAAGTTAACTCTTCTTTTATGTTTTTGATATCTTGAGCTATAACATCCACCCATCGGGTCCTTGGTCTTTCTAATGGACATTTGTGTTTATTTTTTAAACTGAAACTTCTTTTATACTTGTCTATCCGCTCTCCAGACATCACCGAAGACCGAACCATTCTAGTCGTTTGCTTTTTATGTACGATATAATATTTGGTCTGTTATATAACTCCTGTAGTTCTTGATTTTTTCTTCTTTCAAAAGTTTGCAATTCTGCGTCGAATTTTGGATTGTATATATTTCTCAGTACCTTCCTTTCAAAAGTCATTAGCCGTTTGCTGTCTCATTGGGTAAGTTACCATGTTTCACTCGCGTATGTGATTATTGCATGTAGATAGCTATATGATACAGTCGTGCATTTGAGGTATGTCACAGTTGTTTGATTTAAGAAGTTTAATTTTGGTATAGTAGCACCGATGGCCGAGTGCTATTCGATCGTTGATTTATACATTCATGTCGTTGTTGCTATTTATTCAAACGCATAAGTACTTAAATACCTCCTCTTTCTTGAAACAATAATCATCTACTGTTATATGATCTATGTTTGTTCTTCTTGTTACCATTAAATATTTCATTCTTCCCTCATTTATACTCAGCCCTGTGGTTTTACTTTTTTTGTGCTCTCAAGAGTCGGGACAAGTATTTATAACTTCATCTCTAGTCTCCCACGTTACCAATATGTCATCTGCATACGCCAATATTACTCACTCCCCACTCTTTCATTTTTGACCATACTTCTCTCATTGCATTTTCTGATGCTAGATTAATTAGAGTGGGTAATAAAGCATAATCTGTCAACGGCCTGACTTTACCTCAAAGGTTTCAGACATTTCCTTCAGGAAACGAACTCTGTATACATTTTGATTGATACATCCTTTTATAAGACTAACCTAATTTTTAGGAATGCCTAGTACTTCCAGTTGCTTCCAGTGTTTATAGTTTGTCCCTATCAATTGGATCATAAGCTTATTTATATATAGTCTATAAATATATGGTGCAGTTCTTTATCAAATTAATAATATTTAGCCATTATCTGTCTCAATGTTAAAATATGGTCGAATTTCGATTTACCTTTTCTGAAACCGTTTTGATATTCCCCGAATATTTCGTTAACATATTTTCCATTAAAGGTTTGATATTTCATAGAAACCCATAAATTTCCCATAAAATCTTCGATATTTTCCGTATAATCCTTGACGTTTCCCATGCTTGTCAATTCCCAAGAAAGATTAGGGTTGTGCCAATGGCATCCAAGCCACCAGTCGTCCCAGTCGGTTCTAACGTATGGTTCGTTAATGTACGTACGGTTTGTTTACGACGTGTACGTCGCTGACGACTTAAGGCGGGTTTCCACTATACACGTTTGCCGTGTACACGAAAAATGTTCAGCTATGTCCAACACGGTATCATGGTTAACCGTGTGATAACTAATCGTAAACAACCAATCACAGTAAATGATTTGTATGCACGTACTCGTATCCGTGTATAGTGGAAACCCGCCTTTACGGTTCGCTGACGTAACGTATGGTTCGCTTAGACGTACGGTGCACTTCAGTCGACGACGTGCGGTTCGCTGACGACATGGGGATCGCTGACGACGTATGGTGCCTTGACGACTTGCAGTTCGCTGACAACGTATGGTGCGCTAACGAAATGGGGTTCTCTGTCGACGTGCGGTTCGCATGATAGTTCGTACATTTTCCATAAATTCCATGACATTTCTCATAACTCGCTTACAATGTGGATTGTGCCTGCCGGGGACACCACAATAAAAAAAAAACGCGCCGTGTGTTTAACCAATAAAGAATGTTTTTGTTTTTTAACTCACCAAAGGTGGTAAGGAAACTTACACAGCATAATTATCATGAGTCATGTGGTACTAATAGCTCCCATAAATAATTTCAGAGATTTATTACACATAAAAGTAACCTTAGCTTAAAATAATTTGGATTTAGAGATAATATGAGCCAGGAGGAAATTTCACACTTTTCTAACTGAATACACGAAACAATAGACAAAGAAAATAGATAATAATTCAGTGACTATAGAATTTTGGTTATTTCGTTGTAGATGGAGATGAAAATTGTTCTCAGCGCATCTTCTCCGTATTATTCTAAATTGATTATTATACTTTATTTCTTATTTATTCTATAATTTTACTATTTGAGGCTAGATATTTCCAATAAGGTGGGTGCCTGCTCTTTATAATAAACAGATTATTGGTTTTTATGATTAAAATCGAATAATTATTTGTTTCCATAACACGCATATAGGTATGTAGTATATTAAACAATAACATTAATGATGTACGACGACGAAGATATAGGAATGTAGAATACACACGATTGTTAAGTGGATGGTAAATATAATATGTTATTAATGTACACAGTTGTTTAAACGGATATAATAATATTACATACAATGTTCTACTAGAGGAACGGGTAGTTTTGGCTTGGTTATAATATTTTCCTATTGAGCCCAATCGGTTACCTATTAACTGACCAATACTTTACTAACCCTTTCACACTAGCTTATAATCCTGGTCGTATGGGATGAACGTAGTAATACTTACATCCAGTGGCGGATTCGTTGAGGTAGTGCGACGTGTGGATACTTTTCTTGAAATTTTTTTTGTTTTATTGATATTTTACTACCTATACGTTCTTAATATTTTTATTATTCTATTTTGAGGTTTAAGGGGTCCTTCCCTCTCCGAAATGAGTTTCCAAGAACCTATGATGATAATAGATCACTCTCCCTGAAATAAAAGTTGTCTTTAGAACTCATTGCTGCTATACACTAGTATGTGTGGTATAGAATGGAGAGGATACGTGGCTACTCACCACCTTAAAGAATCAGATGGTATTATTGAAAACTGTCGATAAAAAAAAGATTTTCAAAATGTTTCATATTTTGTGCAACAACTGCGTAGGTGTTTTATATTTGGCCACACTCCCAAGTTCTGGTATGTACAGTGTACATACTATGTTGGTCTTTTTACACTTGAAAACACGAATATTGTGTCCACGGATATTATCTTATGTCTTAAAATACCCATACGACAAAACATAAGATCGAATAATATTAATACTTACCTATAAGAAAGGATGATTACTAATTACCGTTGCAACTATAATTATAGTATTATATTATAGGTACCTACCTATATGGCTATGTCTATGTGTCTTACGCGAGTATTCGTTAGTTTGTACTAACATTTTCGTGTGCATATCTGCAGTATAAATTATCGTCACCGTTAATACGCCGTCGGTGATGTAATGTGATTTGGAGACAATACATTTTTTCTGTAACCAAACGCTTTTTTTTGATGAGAATTGTTTTTATTTTATTACAATAATTATCATAATCAGTAATCACAATGTTGTGTTTATTAATCACACGGTACTCGTCTGATGCAAGAATAAATAGGATACATCGTTTAATATGACGTAGGTACCTAGTGTGTTTTATAATTAACAGTGTACATTATAGTTCACCGTAAACAATTTAGCAATACTTTTTTATAATATATTATACTCAAGTAGTATCAAGTTATCATATTATATACTATAACAATAAAATATAATAACAATACACCGTTTAAACGGCAGCATTACGTGCGATTGTCCCGTGGACAAATATTAAAAACAAAAGCGTATTTAAATATACATTCTCCTAAGCGTAGTTTACTATATCGTATTCTATAGATATAGTCATATAGACTATACCGATGGTTAAGAAGCCAAAAGTTGTATGTCCCAAACACTAAATTTTTCAGGAGAGCAGTTTTAAGATTTTAAATTATTCTACACCAAATAATTTGTGTTGTAGATTTTTGTTTTTCGGTGTTGCAACTGATTTATTTGTAAAATATTCTGTAGATTACATAAGTTATTACTTTTAGGTCTTAACATTTTTTTTTAACGTAATTACAATGTTTCTTTTAAATTTAAATGGGACTTGTTATGAATGGCAATTATAATATATTTTTACCGTGAACATAATATAAGGTTTTGATGAACATATTAAAAGTCGTTGATGTAATTTAAACTCTGATTAATTAATTATATAGATAGTGAAAATGTACGTAAGATTAATTTTTTTGATATAAAAAATTCAATTTGTTTATATAATTTCAGTAAAAAAAGTAAAAAATATTGGAATTTTTTTATTGAATGTGAAAAATAATAAACTAGCATTTTTCATCAAATTTTTAGTCAAATAAAACCCGTGTTTAATGAAATTTTATGCTAATTGAAGATATCATATTGTTTAGTGTAATTTAAAATTAAAAATGTTTATTATTTAAAACAATACGTCAGGACATATTCATTTTTTATGAATAGATAAATAAATTCAATATTATCTAAAACATTACACGTCCAAAATTGAATGAATTGTTTTTGACAAAAGTAACAAGTCCGGACTTGTTATATTTGTCCATTTAATATTTAGATCATGTTAAAATATTTATCTATGTCTCATTAAGTATTAGGACTTGTTATACGTGTGCACCAAAAAAACCTATCTTGCACTAAAAACACAAAAATTTAAGTATAAATAAAACATGTTTTGATTATGATATTGACTTATAATGTTTTACCGAATCAAAAAGAACGACCCAGATAAACCCTATGGACTAATAAAACGATTTTGAGAAAAATTGGACATACACCTTTTGGCCTATTAGCCATCGATACTGAATCGTTTTAAGTGTATTTTAATCCCACTAACCTAACCTTATAGCTTTATCGTCCGTGTCCCAATTTTATTATTAACATTTATACAATATATGATATTATACGTATGTAATAATAGTTTCGTACAAAATACTCCTTGGTTGGGCTGTAATACGGATTCGATTTCGTATAGCCATCGTATAATATAATAATTAATATTATATTATTATAGTAAGTTATTGATGTGATTGATGTGAACAAATTTTGAGCTATGTATCGAACTTTATTCCTTTTAATCGGTTTTTATTTTTTTATTCGATTTATCACTATTTTTTCACGATTTAACAATTTCCTTTAATTTTCAAAAACTGCAATTTTTATTATTTTTTTTTTTTAATTTTCACGATTTGTGGACTGTGGAGTAAAATTGCAATAATATATTGTGGTTCAATATAACTCTTCTTCTCTAAACATTGAATTCTAACTAATAAAAAAAATCAACTATTATATTTTATAGAATATTAATTAACCGTCATAACTGTTTCCTTGTTTTTAAGAAATCTTCTTCCGATTAAAAAACAAAAAATTGATTCTTATTATTATATAGTGAATATCCAGTTAAATGAACCACCCTGTATAGTATATGATATATTTTATAAGGTAGGTACAATATATTTACAGTCTATGCTTTGATGTGGCCACATATGTATTATTTCAATTTTCTCTGCAGTGCGGATTTCTCCGAGTGGTAGAAAAAAATATCATCGAACGGCTTTTGAAAAATACACTCACTGCAACTGCAATTGCACCAGGAGCCAAATGTTTAGCTCGGTCGAAACTAGAATTACTTGTTCAAACGCTCGACGATGGTTTATCACAATGTAACATTATAATAATATTATTGTTTTCATATTATAAATTTATAACCAACCGCAGCGGCAAAACCGTTGTTTGGCTACACGCTTTAGTCGTCTATTTAATAATAAGAATTAATAATTTATTGTATAATAATAATAATAATAATAATATAATATATTAATCAACGATAATGACAATAATATGATAATTCGTATTTCAGTCACAAAATTTTTTCAGAAATCTATAAATCACAAGCCCGGCGCAAGCGGAGTGCCTGAGAGATCGTCAAACCGGGATGCAAAAACTAGGTATGGCCACATTTTTTCAAAAATGTAGAAAATATAGAAATATTCAAATAAAAAATCTCTATCGATCGGTGCAAAAACTGAATAAGTCCAATAAATAGTGTTGAAATAAAATAAAAAAAACTGATTTTTAAATTTTTTATTGATCATTAAAAAAAAATACACGGAAATCTAGGTCATTAGTACAATGGTTTTGTTTTGGGTTAGTTGTTATTTACATTATTTTTTTTTTTTTTTAAATTAAATTATACAATTCTGTTTTTGAAGAATAAAATTAAGTTGTTCGTGTCCTGTGGGTTTGGTCCAAGTACTTGGCAGATTTGTTCGGAGATGTGGAATTGATTGCTGTATTGGTTGTATTAATTGTAGCATTCGGTGATGATGTGTTAGACCGTTAGAAGGACGCTGCTGTGTCGCATAATGGAGGTTCGTCATTACTCACCAAGAAGCTGTGCGTTAGGTGAGTGTGTCCTATTCGAAATCGGTTGATTATGGTTTCTTCTCTTCTATTGAGTTCGGGGTTTTTCCATGGGTCGATGTAGTTTTTAATTTTGTTGAGTTTAGTGTTGAGCTTTCGCCAGCGGTAGTGGCATTTATTATTTATGTAAGCTCCAAACACAAAATCTATTATACTTAGCGACTCGCCAAGCAACACCTAATAGCAATCACAAATACACGTAACCCGCCCGATATCACAAAGCTCATCCAAGAAGAAACTTTCCAGGCCGGAAAAAAAGTGAAACAAATTCAATTTGTATGGATCCCTGGGTTTATTGGCATACCGGCAAACGAAATAGCTGATCAAGAAGCACACAAAGCTATCGTCTCAACGCATCGACCGAAACTTTAAATTCCATCACATTCGCTGACGAGAAAATCAAAAATAACGCTCAAACAAATAATTTTTAATTTCTGTTGTATGCAATAACCAGGAATGTCCGGACCATAATGGAACGAGTTTAATCGATGTATCTTATTCCTACGAAAAGCTTAACGACATCAAGTTTTTAATTTTTGTTCAATTATCAATTTATAGATAGTTTTCTGAACAATTTTGGAAATTGGACCTGGGTTTTGCGCCGGGGCGTTCAGTTGCACTCGTCGAGGCGGGTTTCCACTATACACGTTCACGTACCTAAGTCCTTTCCTGCGATTGGTTGCGGTACTACGTTAGGTTATTACCGCACACGATTAACCACGATCATAGGCGGAACTACGGGCTGTGCCAAGGCACACCGTAATGTAAAAAAAAAAACAACATTTAATGATATACATTCACATTAATTGAATTTCAGTTTTTTATAAGTAAAACTGCAAGTGTTCAGAATAATTCTCTGAAATAATAATTGCATGTATTTTTACCAATATTGTTATTTTACATTGTTAACGAAGCCTGGATGTTTAGACTCTAAATCACTACATTGTATTTGTTTATCGACTATCATTATATTTTCTTAAATTATATTCAACGTTATTTTCGTTGACACGAAAACTTCGGTATAATAATTATAGTGGTGGACGCAAGACTATTTTCAGAGAAAAAATATTGCCTTTTCTCGGATACCGACACCACGCTGATATCGATGGTTAAGAAATAATACTTTGGTAGTTTCAAGTTTGGTATTTCGTTTAACGTGATGTCGTAATTCGAGCAACTCACAGACACCATAATTTATATTATTGTTAACCTTGTGTAAAACATGTAACAGCCTCTATGTCGAACAGGAATTAACGGTTAATGTTCAAGCTTATGAAGTTATAGAAAAATTTAAAAGTTTTGTGCCATTTCAAAGGCGATTTTTATTATAAAATATAAGTTAATACAATAAATTTGTATCGTAAAGAAATTATATTAGTTTTGTTTCAGATTATTTAGTAATAAATACAAAATAATTATTTATAAATTAATATATTATAAAATTAAACAATAAATTATCATAAGTAATACCTATACTTACAATGTAAGTCATACATATTACATATAGTAATATTGTATATTATATTTATCAGTCAATAGCCATATAGATAAACATTATATTTTACAATAGGTTATAGTATTGGTTACTGAACAAGGGTCGGATACTTAAAATATATGATTAACTTTAGTGTATTTTATAGATCGTCCCATGGAAGAAAATTATGAGCTAAAAAAAAAAATCATACCGAGGGCATATATTTTGTCTATACGCTCAGCTCTGTATTATAAAAAAGAAACTAGAAAAAAAGGCCAGGCACACTCAAATGTAAGACTCTGGGTCAGCCTATGACCACGATACCGTGTTGTTGGTCATATAGCTGAAATTTTTTCTCGTACAAGGCACACTTGCATAGTGGAAACCCGCCTTTAAGAATAAATTTCAAACTGAACGTTATGTATTAATGTCATATAATAATATTTCCTTACTCTGCTCATCCCACGTCGTAATGTCCCATGCGTGGACATCTGTAGCGTCTCCGTCGCGGTTTTTCACTTTTGATTCTTGCCAATACCTCGGTGTTTAATGACAACAACAACAACAAAATAATAATAATAATAATAACAATATTTTAATTATAATGTATATTATATTGTATGGCACGACAAACATACAAACGGCCGTGCTTTCGGAGAGACGGAGATTTATGTGCCAAGTGAAAAGTTGTTACATATTATTATTATAATTATTATTATTTTCTCACACGAGTGACGCGTGTACGTAGGTATAATATGCGTACTCGTAATATTTATTTATGATCTTAAAAAAGGATTCGTGTTATGGTGCTCGCATAATATTATCATATAAACTTTGCGACGACGGAGAACTAGACTTCCCCGCCAGTTCGTCGAGTGAAAATAATAATAATAATAATATTATAATATGGCGGCAGTAACGCCGCGAGCAAACAGTAATTTAAAATATATTAATATTTAATATAGACGACAGTTGGTATTATATTTATTTTATTATCAGACCCAGGTAATAGGTACTAGCAAAATGTCAACAAATAAAAATGTCCAAGCTAAAAATTTGTCCAAAAACAGAAATGTCCGATGGAAAAAAACCGACAAATAAATATTAGCTATTAGCTCGTATATTTGTATAATTTGCATCACCGTAATCATATTTTTTTATTAAGTTTTGTAGTATGTAATGTTTTTTGTTCACCGACCAATAATTTAATAAATTTAGATATTATTTTTTGTTAGTACCTATATTATACTCACTTTAGTAATTTTATTCTAGTTAATACTTTTTTTTAAATGTATATATTTCTATCAAACTAATAATATTATTAGTTTAATATTATAATATCGTAAAATGATATAATTATATAATTTACGGAGGGTTAAAAGTTGTCGAGTCTATCGTGTGTATTTCATGTATTTATAAATATAATCGTACGAAATAAATATATAATATTACAATTTTTAGTTTCTGAAGTTACCTGCAACTGCACTTATCATAGGTATTAGGTATATCCTCTGAAGTCAACGAAGAATTTTTAAACGTGGTTTTTCAAATTGAGTGTGACAATTGGTGGATATAATGCAAGCATTGCACAAAAACTTTACAATATAACCCTCATCGTTTTTGGTACCTAAATCCTAGATCATGTGGCAACATTTTTTTTTTATACTTTTTAGTATGGATATAAACCAAATAAATCAACAACAATTGGTGTCGTATATTGATTTGATGCGAGTTAATATATTATTATATATATATATATATATATATATAATATTATTATCAATTATAGGTGTATCGTGTTACAGCTTGAGTAAAAATCGACGTAACGAAAACCGTTTTTTGGCCTCTTTGTGGTAATGAAGGATAGGTAGGCTATGTATAAGGTATAAATCTGTCCAATCTGGGAATCCCTTAGCATTTAGAGTTTAGAGGATATTTCCAGGGTGTTAATGTATATTTTTAATTTATTAGTTGATCTATAAAAAAAAAGGTTTAGATTATTTATTACATACCTATTAGTTATCAGTAACAGTCTCTATAACAATACCTACAATATTTTATGTGTGCTATGTTCTTTAATATTTTATTGTTTATCAATTTTTTATAATGGCTAGTATGTAATTTTTATTTATGGGACTTTGATCATAAAGGGGCATACATTATTGTGGGTAGCTCTTTTTTCATTCATAGATCTAACACTTTACTTGGACTGGATCTGTTAAGTTTTCTGAACAGTTTTCGAAAGTTGTTGTTGGATTGTGCAGGGTGAGTGATGGGAGAAAGAAACTGGTTTGTATAGACAATTTATATTTATATGGTGATGACAACAGTAAACTAGACAATACTTCGAACACTTTCAAGTATCTGGCACTACCAAAAATTGGAATATATTTCTTTTTTTAAACATTTGTTTTTTAATACTTTTATGTTAACAGCTAAAATCGAAAGGACCGGAATAAACGAAGGTTTGATTTTACTTTTCAGTCCTCTCTGTCTTTTGTGACAATTATGTAAGTACTTTTATATTATATTAAATGTTCTACCTATACATTTCGTTTAGATAGACGATCAGCCATCATAATCATTCAATATTGTTATAGCTTAAAAAAAAAACTTATTCCAACGAAAACGAACAGCTGATTCATCTGAATATCGGTAGAGAGATTTATCGGAGGGCATATTTTATTTTAATATTATAATATTTAGGTACACATATAGTACCTCTTAAATTCAATTACGCATTTGTACTCGACATATTATTATTAAATATAATATGTATACTGGACACGCTTTGGATCCCGGCAACCTGATGATTGTTATGTACTATTATCATCAACATAAATATAATCATCATCATCATCATCATTATTATCAGTATCGTCATTAAATACTATGAAGTTATTACTGGTGCGCTGCGATCGGTGGTAATAATATATATAGATTCACTGACCGACGACACGGACTTTTCACCCGCGTGCGGATTATTATGGTCGAAGTTTTAATGAAAAATAATAAGTGGATAAGTGGATTTTATACGATTAGCCACTATAGACGCGTAATATATATCGTAGGTCATATTTTTATTACATCGGAAACGAAACTTACAAATTATTATATTACTATATCGGTTTGGGTCTTGTATTAGGTTAGGCATAGGTACAGAGTGATAATATTATGACCATCTACATTCTACACTAATCCATTTTTTTTTTTTAAAGATATAACATACCTATAGGTTACATATTGTATGTAAATATGTTTAATGTTTATATGGAATTTTAACTGTTTCAGATATTTATAACATGAGGTACATTTACTAAAAAATTTAATTTAATATTATAATGGTTTTTAATTTTTTTTAAAGACCGCATACATATTTTATATTTAATGACCAGTAAAAAAATGTTTTCCTAAAAGCTGGAGATTATATACCTATATCAATTTTCGAATAAATTAATTTGGGTTAGTTAGAAGCATTTATTCTCTATTCCGCTTGTCTAAACTTTAATTGATAATCATTAAAACCATTTATATTGGGCGTTAAAATATTTAGGAATCTATTATATTTCATTATATAGGTAAATCATACATAATACATCAATATTATAATTATTATTTTTTTATGTTACGTTTAAATACTTCAATTAATGTATAATGTATATTTTAAACATATGTGCGATGTATAAAAAAAAATGTTCAAACACAGAAAAACGGACTTTAACATTTTATAAGTGTAGTCGTGTAGATACCCTCAGTTAAATAGATCACACTGTAAGACTGCTGTAACGCATTATATACCTATACAGTTTAATGCGGCTTTTGTACACTGCTGCAGTATATCAGGGGCGACCAAACTGTTCCGTCGACCGAGAGTATAATATTTTCCTTGACTTAAACATTAAGAATGATAAAAATGATAGCTTCTATTGTCCTGTATTAACGTAATAATTATATTAATAGTACATAGTATATAGTTAATTTAAAATGCACTAATTAAAATTTTATACTACTATAGGTATATTGAGAAAAAGTTCGTAGATAGATAAGTAGTAAATAGTATAATAATATACATTTTTGAATAATTTAAAAATAATTATTATACAGTAGCGTTATGTTCAATAGTAAGAACTTACACACTTTCCAGACCGTTTCTCTTCTAGACAAAAAAATATAAAAATATTTTCAATAAACAAGTTTTTTATTTTGTAATTTCAACCATAATAACCCGGACATGTCATGCTCCTACACATGCCTTGCTCGCCACCGGGCCCACGTCATTGTGATTAGCCCATAATGGCTGGTTGTACCGATGAGGGATATACAACAGCACGCTGGATGGTGATCGATGTTGTACCACGTCCGCGAGGTTTTTATGTGGGAAAATGAGACAGTGTTCGGCGGTCGTGACTTTTAAATAACGTTCGTTTTAGCAAATAGTATCTATAGTATTTGGTTTTAGTCAGACGTCGCTGAAAAGACGTCGGACACGGTGTCGGACCTTCGGCCGTTGCGGCGAGATGCGGAGAGGGCTGGTCGGTGTCGTAGCTTTGTGAAATTTTATACAAAAATAAGTGGGCTGACAAACTGCACTGTGTGCCGTACTGGTTTCGACGATGACAATGAGGACGGAGGCGACCGAGCAGTAGTCGCCATAGACCTTATACTATAAGCGATAAAGTATATGACGTCATGTACCGAGGAAAACAAAATATTATCCATTTTTAGACTCTGGGTGTGGCGATGAATGTATTGGTTTTACAATGATATATATTTTTTATTTAGTTTTTTCACATTTGAGAGGAGGGGTCAAAAGTGAAAATGTCCAGTACTTATACATACTTTTTAAATAATTGGAATAAAAACATGAATATTGTACTTCAAGCAAAACCTACAGTTTTTGAAAAAATTGATTTTTTTTTTTGCAATTAAAAAAAGAATTTTAATAACCATACAGACTGAAATGTTCATCAGATATTTATATCAGTATATATACACCTATATAACCTATTGTAGACATTATTCAACTTTCAAAATATTTTGGCTCTCTTAGTGGTATTTTCGATTTGTGTATGATAATACATTTTGTTATTATTATACTCAAAGGAGGAAATAGGAATCCATAAAAAAAAAATGCCGTCAAGGGGTAGGTATTATACGTAGTATGTGGCAGAAATAAATTGTCGTCGCGTTATATTATAAACAAAAATAGAAGGAAAAATCGATATTCACAAAATTACATCGGGCCCAACAAATCGCACCGGTAAACACCGCGCGTCGTAATGATATTCTAACATTGGTATTACAATTTATAATATATTGCAACACGCTGCATAATATCATTACACTGTATTTTAAATTAAAATCGTAACATCACACACATAGGTACTTCGGGAAAGTGTGCATAATTAAATCCCATGACGGCAGTTTACTAACGGCGTGCGTAATATATATACTGACGTATATATCAATATTTGGATATTATAATATGCGAGGTTTTATCACGATCGAATTCGATTTCGGTCGTTTTTAGTACGCCTTTTTGCATATTTACTGTACAGGTGTGAGTTGGTGTAGTATATTGTATATAGTAGGTAGTAATATAGCGATAGTAAGTGTATAGTGCGAAGGTACCTGTCACCAACGCGTGATGCTATTATGTTACATTATTTTTTTAAGATTGTGCACTTTTTCTTCATTTTTAACATGCATAAACTGTACTCGTCCTCGTGTGATATTTTATTATGCGAGCAGAGACATCCAGACTTTGAGTTATAAAGTGTGAGAGGATTCTTGGCGTACTCGATCCGACCAGCAAATCGATCATTTGCGAGGTTATTGACAATATAATATACTTGCGAGACGATCCGGCGCGGGGTACGACGCGTTTCTGGCAAACGACACTTATAAACGTTCAATTTTCGACCATCGCGATCTTCGACACCAAAGCCCTCCCCAGAGATCAACCTGCAGCGCGTTTTACCGGGCGATCGATTCAGTCCTGTGAGACGAACACTTCCGGCCAGCCAGCCAGTGATTCCAGACGCATCGTGGATCCTGCAGTGACCATACTTCCGGTTTGCAGTGCAAGCGTTTACCGGTCTACCCCACTTATTATATAAATCAGTGTATATATAGTGTATACCCACATGGGTCACATTGTACAACTTGTAAGCTGATGTATATGATATATTTATCACGAAAATATGTTGTTTATATAATGTTAGGTTATATATATAAAATATGTGTTTTTATAGCATAGTTTTCAATATTTATTTTTCGGTGCACATGATATTATAAATTCGGGATTGACTTATAATTTGTGTGTGTTTTAAAATATATGCATACACAAAGGTACCTTTTTTTCTTCATTATAAAATGTTGGTTCAAAGTGCGCAAAATCTATATCGTGGAATGTTATTATACTTATTTCCTATACCGGAAAACCGGCAACACCCTCGTGCAATGTACGGGGTGATTGGTTTCCCAACGACCAAGGTTTTTTCAATTTCACTTGTAAAGGGAACTCTTATTTAACTTCTGAGATA
Organism: Macrosiphum rosae; assembly: GCA_016617965.1. Taxonomy (NCBI): domain Eukaryota; kingdom Metazoa; phylum Arthropoda; class Insecta; order Hemiptera; family Aphididae; genus Macrosiphum; species Macrosiphum rosae. Next base: position 37,404 of record WHPZ01571558.1, on the reverse strand, counting down.
ATATGCAAATAGTATTATTGTAAATACATGATTTTTTTTTATTTAGGCTGTTGTAAGCGGGTCGACACTAGTGATGGGCGCAATCGAGTGAAAGGCCGACACATAATAAACATTGACAAGTTTGAAATCCATTTCGATAAATTCCTAACAAAATGAGCTCACCATTATTGTAACTTATAATTCCAAGTTTTTAACTGTTAAACACAAATCTCTATCCCCACAATAATTTCAAATTAAATTAATATGTACATTTTCAAATGTGTCAATCTTAAAATCTTTAAAATACTATTATGTATGGTAAAATCCGCAGTGGCTACTTTTTGCCTAATGACATTGATAAGATGATGCACTTGAATATCGTACACATGCACTGTATTTCATAGCAGATACTGTTATACCGAATCTTTTTTAACGAATAGACAAAGATCGCCGAAGAAAATTTTATAAAATTTATTAAATTTTAGTCTCTCACCAGAACCGATAATTACCGAATGAAGATGGCTGACATGATAAAGTTCTGCGGTAAATACATTTTTATGGTAATTTGATTCAAGTACCTATACTTTAAGTAAGCAATTTATTATATTACGTGGACTTTGGATTTTTTGAGGATACAGTAAGACAACTAGAGTTGTAACTTGTAAAATTCTAATATCAAACCCAAATTTTAACTAGCTTGAGGTTATTTGATATATATGTGACGATTTAATGTTTGTAGGGCCAAAGCTAGTGTAATATAGGGTGTCCCAGCAGAAGCGTACTTTTTAAGGAAGCCGGGATATTTTTGTTTCTGGGTTGACAGCACTGTTCCAATGTTTTTCTTATCTTATAAAATCCCCCATTTGTCATTGCAAAGCAGTTTTTGGTATTCGTCGTCATGGAGAGGTTCGCAGTTGAACAACGCGTAACAATAGTGAAAACGCACAACAAATGCGGAGAGTGTTTCGCGGAAAAGTTGCGAAAGCTTCGAACGTTTTCGGATCTTTCTTGGGTTTTCTGTACCCCAAATTCGACAGTTTTGCGACAGTCGCTCTCGTCGGAGCATTGTTTCGTCCGAAGCTAAGCAAATTTTCCGCGAAACACTCTCCGCACTTGTAGTGCGTTTTCACCATTGTTACGCGTTGTTCAACTGTGAACATTTCCATGACGACGAATACTAAAAACTGCTTTGCGATGACAAATGGGGTCAAATCTTATAAGATAAGAAAAACATTGGAACAGTGCTGTCAACCCAGAAACAAAAGTATCCCGGCTTCCTTAAAAAGTCCGCTTCTCCTGGGACACCCTATAGAACGGCTACAAGGAAATCATTTTTACTGCAAATTGCTCGAGGACTTACGCTATGAAAACAAGTGGTTTAGACTGTTTGGAGTGAACTTTACACTATTCTCTTTTAAAATAGGATATTGTGCAGCAGAAAATGATCATGTACCAATGGTTTGAATCAAAAAATAGCTAAGCAACCGTATCTTATAAACAAGCCAAAAGTTTATCGAGTTGTTCATCGGTGCGATATAGGAATAGTAGAACTACTTAAATATACATACCTATATATATATATATAATATAATATATACATCCATTTCAACATAGAACATTTAATATTTAAATATATTATTCGATCTACTGATTTGTTGATTTTAAATATCAAAAATGCTCCCTACGATTGCATATTATTTTATACTATGGACTAGACGACTTCTCTGTTGCCCAAACGTATCACTGCATAGTATCTCCGTACCTATTTATTATAAAATATAATATAATGATATGCTAATTACATAAATAAACAATAATATTAACACAAATTGGTAGGTAAGTTAACTTACGATTGGAAATACGACGACCGCGTATTATGAGACATTTTGTAAATTTTAACTTCATTTATGGTTTAATCGACGACCGTATGATATTATTGTGTTCGTATACATTATATTCCCTACTTATACATTTGTTTCCGCAGTATTACCCTGTTGTCCCTAACGAACGGTCAGGATTTAAAATCCTGCTGTGACGATTAATGATGGTCGTGAACAACAGTTTCCTGCTCGAGTTCGTCGTCAACACGACAGACGCAGCCACGCAGGATATTATAATATTATACGACCGATTCACGCCGATGGAATTCACATACTACACGTCTACACGCACAATAATGTGCCTACGCATTATATAATTTAGTGCAGTATGCCCTGTTGTGATTCGTAATATAATATAACAATAATCGGTTTTGGACCGAGCTAGGTCGTAGTTATTATGTCGGTAGACGTAGGTCCGTGACGTATTTACAATATAGCTTATAGTTGGTATAATACTGCGTTACGGTTAGGTTATGTTGGCCGGTACCGCATTTTAGAAAATGTCGAAAAAAACGACGCACGTGTCGCCACTACCATAATATTATATTATTATTTCTCTCGCAGCATTTTAGAAAAAAAAAAAAAATAAAGGTTAATCGAATAAAACACGACGACGACGGTTCGTAAATAAAACAACTACCTATAAATGCCGCCCATGTGTGTGTGTGTGTGTGTGTTACTAAAATGTACGCCACCGGTCCGATAAAAAAATCGACGCACGTTTACTCTGATGGTATTAATAATACATATATGTAGGTACATACCTATACGATATACAATGCTGCACCCTACTACGTCTACTTATATTTATATATATAATATGTATAAGCACTATATATATCGGTGGGAGCGAATAGTGAAAAATCTATAAAAGAGACTATTTATATAACTAATATAATATATGATATTGTGTCGGTACTACCTCTATCTATATTATTATTGTTGTTATTATTATTATTATTATTCGAACCGGCCGCGGCAGTGAAAGAAAATTCGATATATATTTTTTATATATTATATAAATACGCGACGAGCGACGGTCGCTGCAGATGCGAAACGAAAGGGATGCTTTCCATCTGATGATGTGCGTAATGGATAGATTTATTTTCTTTTATTGTCGTCCTCTTAACGAACTTGCCGTCTTATCGGTTGATTGTTGTTTCCTCCGCAACACACGCGTGCTTTTCCCTTACGAAAACGATATACTATTATATTATATATTATTATATACATACACACATTTGCAAAGCTATGGTCAGACAACCACATTGGGCAGTTCTGATTTTCTGAATGACATTTATTTCGATGAAAATATTGGTAAAATATAAATACATAAATGAAACCAATGCGTCTCGGTGATTATTGTATAAATCAGCGTCGTCGTCCAGCTAATCGGCGGTGTAGTTTCAGAAACGTATAACGGAATAATTTATTTATTTAATAAATGAACGTCTGATAAGGATCAATATTAGTTATTACAGATAGTACCCATACACATAGTTTAAACATCTATATAGTATTACAGTTGTAGACACGTAGAGTTGTAATTAGGGTCTGGGGACCGGATTTAAATGCTTAAAAAACCATCGAGTAGCCGAAAAATGGGTCCTTAAAAATTGATATATAATATTATTTTTTTAATGCAATGTTTTATTAAGTACCTAGTACCTACTTACCTAATTTAGAATTTAGAATAAATTTAAATACATTTGCCAAACATTTATAAAAAAAAAAAAAAAAAACATTGAAATTTGAAAAATGTCATGAAAATTTGATTAATTATATGATAAAATGATACGGTGGCAATGATTTGACTGTAGACACGTATATCTTTTAGGGGTCTATTATGCAAACTAATTCCAAAAATAACCAAAATATAAACAATATTACGTGATGATAGTATTAAAAGCACAATACTACAATAGGATCTGATAATGTAATCATGGGCCACTAAATCATCATGTTGAACGTTTAAGAGGGACCATTAGCTCACTATTGATTCATTAAATGCTCAGGTATTGTCCATTATGTATCCCGGCATACATAAATATACCATATAGGTAACATAGACATGCTCACAGGAGCAACAGACTGTGACTTTGCTGCCCCTAACCAATCCGGCATTTCCGACGTTCAAGACCACCAATCTGGGCCACTGTATATAATGCGCTGTAAAAGGACGTTTTGTCCATGTCAATTATTAAAGTAGGTATGAGACATATGATATTTTGGCCCCGGGAGTTGTATAGGACGTTGTTTAGCCATATAAGGCTCCGGTATTTGAAATCATCAATCAATTTTAAAATGCCATTTTAGATTCAGAGCTGCAGAACGATGGATGTACTGATTTTACGTTGATATTGTGTGTTTTTTTTATTTGTGTCTGTTATCACCTTTTGGAATAGAAAAAATGCTTCTGGTTTCTTCAATAACATATTTTATGGTGGACCTGTCAAGGGGGGCAAGTGGGTGTCACTCTGCTGTTACTGCAGTGGTTCACTGTAATGTATGGTGTTAAGTTTGAATTCAATATGATATAATATCATTGTATATGAAAAACACAATAGATATGTATTAATGTATTATAATTTATAATACAGTGATATATTACAAAGTATATTTGATGATATTATTGTGAATAAAGTAATTTATTTCCCTATTTACGTCTTACGTGGAACCTTGTTTTAAATTTTCAATCCTTAGCTATATAAAAGTTAAACATTTTATACTTTTTTAACTACAAAATATTTTTTAAATGTTCTCAAATTTCGTACTTTAAATGCTTATAAAAAAAAAAAATGTTGACTACTTATGTATTTTTAATAATTTTCAACTAAAATTGTAACAATATAATATACGGATTCTTGCATTAAATTTTCAAGCTATTTGACCCAACAAATAAAATTGTATTGACATTTATAGAAATAAAAATTAAAAAATTTGAAATAAAAATTAATGTTTTATTTTATCGTTTTTAATTTTCAATACATGTTAGAATTTTTTACATTGAATTTTTAAACATTTATGTATATATTTTAATTTATTTTATTTTTACATACATTAGGTTTGAATAATAATTAGATTATAATAGAGCCCTGGCCCATTTTCTTTTTAGTCGACGGGTTGTATCGGGGAAGCGGAAGGTCCAGGGAAGATACATTGGATATGAGAGGATTTTAATGATTATAAGTAGTTTGTTATGGGATCATTTATAGAGTTTAGATGCTTGATCGGGGATGGTCATTAATCATTATGTTGCAGAGGTCATTCAGCATAGGTGGTGATTGGGGGAGGTGCTTGAGTGAGCTGAACCCCCAAAAATATTGAAAGCACCCACAACACTATTGAACATTTTTCGAAGCCCCCGCTTCTTATTTTGTAAAAAAATATTTAAGCCTCCCTAAAATGTAATCAAATCTCCGTCTATGGATCATTGTGAAGGGTTATCGATTATCAAAACATATCAAGGGGCGTTCGTTAGTGTACCTACTGAGGGACATTGATTGGAAATGAATCATTTTTATGTTCAAGTTTACGAAACAAGTATAAATAAATAAATCTTCATTGCAATCATTCAAGTTTTACTACATACTTGTTAAACTGGCAACGGATACCATATTAATTATAATCGGCTAACCGCTCATATTCTATGGTATAATAGGGAACATATCTGCGAGTCACAAAAAAATATTTATAATATATATTAATATCTATAGCAATAGGAATCTGCAAAAAATACATAACGGTTACCTATAGTACCTATTTACATGCAAGTTATAATAATTATTTGTCCACCAGTTTAACATTTAAATAATAATATATAGTATATTGTATAATATATACCTACTACTTAGCTACTCCTATAATAACTTACATAACTTATATATTATTATATGTAATATGTATATTGTATGTTACCTATACGGATATACATATGTATGTATACTGTAATACTGTATATTAATATTATATTATAATAGGTACCTATATATGTAGTTCGACTTTGCGTGTTGACGACGATGCTCAACAAATTACGTACAGAAATTAATATAATAACGACCGGAAACGGAAACATAACAACAACAAAACTAATAATAATATATAGTAGCAATTACAATGATAATAATAATTGTAATAATTAAAATTATTGTTTAGTGGCAAATCGACACCGTAAAAAAAAAAACGCTTTCAAATGTTTCGCCGAGTCTTATTATGAAGTAAAAAACATCAAAATAGTCCTAGAACCGCACATATAGCTGGTCTCGTCTACGAGTCTATGGTACACATTTTTTATTTTATCATATTTTCCGCAGGGGCACTGTTTTAAGATTACACGTGTGCGAGACTATATAATACATCTATTATACATATTAAATCGCGGTTTTAACTCGATGCAGCAGCTGCTCACCCCGAATTACGCGATGGTACCTATATATTGGTAACCGTAAAACCGGAGAGCCATATAATTCCGAGAAACTCTCTGCGGAGAACCGCTATTGCAACGATAATAATTAATATTATTATGTACGCTATTAATTTATAAACACCTGCCTTGCTTGTAAGTAGCGTTAGAGCAGTGCTATTATGGCGATATCGTGTATTCGTGTATCACTTTAGTGTTTGTCTTAATTGTCTTCTAAACTCATAAAAACTTAAAAAACTCAAACCGCATGAGAAACTGCACTCCTCCATGTAAGATTACATCGGNGGGGGTTGTTGGTACAAGGAGCTGTGCTCCCCAGACTTTAAATATATTAGCACCGAGAACCCCCATATATTATGTTTTACGAATATCGATATTTTTCTTCTTTTAGATCAAACACTATTTGCGATATATTCCAATATATTCTAATATAATATATTTGATTTAATACACGCCTATAAAATATATAAAGGTGTAAATATTTGAGATTCTATATAGTGAAATGATGAATGTATTTTTTTTAGTATTTTACAATGATGTGTGTTTTTTTTTTTTTTTTTGTTTGCTAATTTTTTTTTGCGTGTGTACACGATAAGTACAGAAATAATGCTTCGATTTTCAACTTCAGTATCTTGTTCGATGGGAAAGTGAATATTGTTGGTGCATTTGAGGAAGTAAAAATTTAAAATTGCCAAAAGTTTTCAAAAGCGCCGGGAAAAACAACATAAAAATTAAGGAAAAAAGGGAATTTTTACGCAAAATCGATTTTCCACCAAATCGATTTTAGTTTCTGGTGTAACAAATGAACGCATATACATGAAATTTTCAAAATATTTTGATTGGTTTTGTTTAGGGACATTTTCAGTTTCCAATTTTATTAGGTAGTTTTTTATTCTATGAATGTCAATAAAACTTTATTTGTTGGGTAAAAAAGCTTGAAATATTAATACAAGGCTCCTGCTTTATTGTTACAATGACATTTGAAAAATATTAAAAATCCTTAGTCACAATAAGGTTTTAACACACATTTTAAGTTGAGAATTCATAAAAATGTATCTTTTTAAATCTATGATTTGAAAATGTAATACAAGATTCTTCATAAGTTTGTCTACCTTTATCAAAAAAAAAAAAAAATGTCTACAAGCAAATCAAATCAAATTTTTATAAGCGTTTGAAGTTCATATTTTTACAATATTGGATATTCACTCGATTTCTCATTTAGCGGTTTTGTTATTTTGTTGTTGTTCAAAAACGAATAACTGTAAATTCATGACAATTTTACATTAAAAAGTATTTAAAGTTCGAACTTTGACAAAATTTATCAAATTTTATAATTATTTTGTAGCTAAAATTAATAAAATGTTCAACTTTTACAGCTAAGGATTGAAAATTTAAAACAAGATTCCACTTAAATAGGTTATATATAAATTACTTTATTCACCATAATATATTAATATCATCAAAATATATACATAGTAATATCATATTATATAGGCTGACTGACCGTTTTCGCTCATAATCGTTTTCTTATACAATGATATTATATCAATGAATTCAAATTTAACACCAACCAATACAGTGACCCACTTGTAACCTACTGTACAGCAGAGCCACATCCACTTACCCACCTTCTTTTTGTTGATATAAAATTTATAAAATTAAAAACGGGGTTGGAAGCCCGCCGTGGATCTGAGATGCTTCAATAAATTTACCCCCCCCCCCGCCGGAATTTGAAATCTATGTGCGCCTGTGCACTGCACGTTATAGACATAATAAACCTATACTTATAATATTATTTGGCTTAAAATTTCTAAATACCTAGTCTAAAACTTTGGACATTTAACTTTTTATAATATTATACGTCTGCTATGAATTATTCATCGAGTACTTTTTTTTACATTTTTATGAAAAATTATTTCATTTTGTTCAAACCCCTTATTATTAGTGAAAAATAGTTTTCTATCTCGAGACTCATCAGTTATGCTTGCGTCGTATACATCGATACGTCATTTGCTTTTTTTAAAAAAAAAAAGGCCAATAACTTTTTTCTGCAGCCCTGTGAATTTCCTAAAACTTTGTCCCCGGACCGCCAACACACGTTACCCGGTCACCGCCTAGGTACTTGCTTTTAAGTTTAAAAGAAATAAATATTTCAACAGAAATGCGCTCTGCTTTTTGATAGATCATTGTATATAGCCCGCGGGGATTTCGACTGTAGGACTCGATAGTTTGATGACTTTCGAAACATTAAATAATGACCTAAAAATTGTAAAAATATTAAATTCATTGTAATAGGTACCTATGAATTTGAGATTGTTATCATTATTTTTTTTTTAATTAAGTAAAATGTTTACAATTATTGATACAATTTAACAAAATTAAAATATAATTCTATCTTCATGAAAAAATGTATTAGGTAGGTACCTAATATTAATTTTGTTGTTTAAAAGATGCAAATATTTTATGAAATCAGTAGGTAGTCTTAAAATTTAATCAAAATTATTGATGTTGTAAGTTTATTTTAATTATAAATTTCGTCATAAATTGTAGGTAAACGAAAAAAAGTTTTTCATCATTCAATTAGTGGAAATTGATTGAAAAATGACCAGTAATTACAAATTATGATGTTAAAATGTCAAAAAATAGTAAAATACAAAATAATAATGGGGTAGGAACCTACCATGGTTGAAATGTACAAGGTTATTGCACATATTATAACCCTTTCAATCAAATATTTTATGATAAAAACAAAAATGGCAGCGTAAAGGGAGCCAATAAGACGTATGTATGAGCGAAATTTGATGATAAGAAAAATTGATATTTGTAATACCCCTTTGGGCAGCCATTTTTGTTACTGTTGATAACAATCCAAGTCGATATGCAATAAATTTTATTTTTCAACCATGGTACCTACTAAAATAACTACTCTGAACTGCTTGAAGTGTATAATATTATCCTCAGTTCATCGGATGTGCCTAAACTAAAGGTATCATTTTTTTTTTCTACAATACAATTAAATTAGTAATTACATTATGTAGGTAATAAGTAGGTATGTATATAGGTATTTAAGGTAGGTCCATATTATACTTCCATCAATGAGATAACATTTTCATCCAGGATTCATTTTCCACCAAAAAAAAAGTACTCTCCGTTTTCCTCCACATATTTTTTTGGACTAGAATCATATCTTTTTACTTACAAAATGATTTATTTTATTTGTCTTCTCATTTACCTTTTCATTATTTTGTAACTATTTAAGACACTGGTCTTAAGTTTAATAGCAGTGGTGTATTAATTCAAACTAGTAACAATATGAGACGGTGTCTCTACTCAACATTTTCCTTCTTGAATTCAAATTTAACAGGAATATTAGACTATTAGAGTGACTTACTCAATTATGTAGTGTACATGAAACTTATTATGTAGCGTAAGGACTTCCCCAGGTTTAATAGCCAGTTTATAAAAATTAAATAAACTTTCTAAATATTGTACATGTCTTAATGATGTCCAAATAATTTATTTTATTTAAAATACTACATAAATGGGTCAACAAACAAATAATATAATTTCTTTAAATAATATGTGTACATATTTAATTATTTGACAAAATTTTATTTTTCAATATAATATATTATTATGAAATATCATATTTAAATTGATAATTTTTAAAGAGAATTATTAAGAGAATTTGATTAGATTTGATAAGACGAGTGTATTTCTTAAAGTATTCAATATTTCTCATTTGTAATGCTATTAATTTACACAAATCTGTTTATCACTTTTTAAGACTATGATAGTATAATATTATTAATATTAGTCACTAGAGAGAATACTTAACTTTTATAATGATTAAACCACTATTTTTCATAAAATAAATCAAGATCACAACATAAATAATAAAAAAAGACAACAAGTCTAAATACATAAGATACAATAATCATATTATAATACAGTTGCACACAATTCTGTATAATATAGTTGATTAGGAAAAAATTAATTTATTATATAACTATAAATTTAGGGAAAATATTTAATAGTTAAAAACACATAACTAGACTAGACATGACTAGAATAAACATTAAAAGTCTAAAAATGTCGTTTTCATTTTAACAAAACGAGTATTACATTCCAAACTGTGTATTATTAGCTTGACTGTTATTGGGCATGAAATTATTTTCAGCAGCTAAAAGCGCGGTAAGGGTGGAATGTGTGGTTGCCAATCCTGTGTTATTGTTTGGCGATGGATGTGGAATTTCATTGTGTTGTGGTAATCTTTCACCATATTCGAGCATATTTAACGCTTCAGCAAGTGTTGTTGATGTCCCTAATTATTCCAAACATAAAATGACATATTTGAAATAGTTAGATTTAATATTAATGTTTTCTACTAAATTATAATTTATGTCATCATTGTTATTTTAAAAATTTACCATAATGAAATTATTATATTCCATAAAAATATTACTACAGGAATACAGGATGTAACAGGAAGACCTGATGGATGAAATAACTTTTGCACTTATCAATATTTTAAAATTTTTTTTTATATATATAATTTATATTCACTTGCATTACAGGTAAAATATTGATAACAATAGGTAACAATACATATTGAGGCATGAACTAGTTTACAGAAAAATTGATGGCAAGAGACAAGGACGGCTGAGAATATATTAAAATTACAATATTTTAATAAACAAATGATATTCAACACAGAATCATCTAGTTACATGGAGTTGAAGAGACTAGCTAGCAACAGAAAATAGTGTTAAGGGTATGGAAGACTGAAAAACTAACTTCAGCCTATAATATATGTATATATAAATATTAAGGTCGATGAAAAAAATTTAAATTAATTAATATTACATAATAAAATACTATACAGAATAATATTTTAACATGTTCACTGAGGATGACGCCAAATGGCATCATTTTACATAGTTCACATATGCTGAATGACACTAATTGGCATCATGTACCTTGTTATTTAAAAGACTATAATTTGGTCAGCGTTATGATTGAACTTTTGGTTTTTTGTCAGAGTCTTCTATAAGCATTGTTTCATAATCAAGTGCAAACCGTTCACTGATATTTTAATTTTTCAATTTTTAGCAATTTTTTTTTTAAACTCATATTCTTTCAGCAACACGACATGTATACGAAAATGTGATCAGCAGTGAACGTTAAGTCACTCGCGTGGGCATTTAGTTTACATATTTTTTTACCAAGATGTGTTTATTTGTATTGAGCTGTTTTCTTTGGTATTTTTTACCTACTACCAATGTATATTATGTTGTAGCATTGCTAATATAACGTTACCACATAAATACTACAAAATGTAATGCCGTATTATTGGAATTCGTTTATAAGGAACACTATTATTTTTAATATTTAATCTTTTTTCCAATTTTGTAGAAAAAAAAGATTGTAAAATAATAATAATAATAATAATACCTGAGATGATGATACTACTTGATTCTGCATGGGATTGAGTGATTGAAGAATTTGTATTTTCGTTCAAAGTTATACTGCACACCTACAACATAATAATTTTATGTCATAAAAGTATATACAAATATCATAAGTCAATATCCATGAATTAGTTTAAAATAATATATAGGTGTAATTTTATACTCATACAGGTTGCTCTTCAATTTCGCCATTTTCAGTAATAATAATTTGTTGAGGAGACTGTAATTCAGGAGGTTTATTGAGAATCATTGTGGATCTCACTTTGTTCAATATAAACTCTGGTAATTCAAAACCTTTGAGTTCATGAGGATTATTTCTGAAAATTATTAAAATCATTAAAATATCTAGTTAAAATGGAATCACTTATTATAAAATAAAATCACAAAAATGTAAAAGTATGTATTGTTTAAGTGTGTTAGTAGCAAGTAAGATATGTTAATTATTATAGAAATTATTTCTAAGAATCATTAAGTTTTTTTAAGTAGATCTTTTAAAATTGAGTACATTAATTGTGTACAAATATATTTTATTTTATTTATTTTGATAGATACATACACATTACTTAAATGTGTTGGGTGGTTAATAACTTTGTATTTATCATTTTTAAACATCTCTGAATAAAAATAAAAATAATTACTTCTGATTCACAGTGCTCAATATTGATTGCACATCGTCCAATAATAGTATTGAAGTTGCATTTACAGATGTAGGTGGTGGTAAAACAAACATTTTTTGCTTCATCAGCCAATCTCGATCTTCCATATCAATGGTATATTGAAATAGTTCCGGATGTTTATTGCCCATACGACCTCCCCTCTGTAAAGTAAAAACAAATTACTTAAATTAGTTGAATTAAAAATTTAAAATAGTATTAAATTCAATGGTATAAATATGTAATTTGATAAAAAATATTCATAACAGTAATAAAATTTACCTTGTTAGCAGCTCTTGTAGCCAACACAAATAATGTTTGAGAATGAATTTTCACTGGGTCCCAAGTGGACTGAAATCTATGAAATTTTACCAAAGGTGTCTGAGATGATGTTTGTTCAATTGTAGGAGAAAGATTATTTTCAGCCTCTTGAACAGGTGGCTCTTTACGTTTCAGTAGAGATCTATTCTGTAAATTAAAGTTATTGAGGATCAGTAATGTTTAGTAGTATTCAGTTTTGACTATGCCAATAGCAAATTGTTTAATTACTTTGGAATGTTGTTTTGCAAACCGCGATTCAATTAACATGTCTGTAGTTTGTGCTGTATTAAATGGTGAGTTACTGCCAGACAACGGTGGATTTGAATACATTAACTTTGCCTCATCTAACATTGTTCGACATACTTCTCTGACATGATCTTCAGTTACACAATTTGAACCCAAATTATTTTTAACATTGTCAATAGCCAAGCCAAAATATGACTGAAAAAGTTATTGCCATAATTATTGTTATGAAAATCAATATACCAGTGGTTAATACTTACAGTCAAATATTTTTTAATAACATTATCAATATCTTTATTAATTGAATTCTGTAAATTTTGGCGCAACAGATCTAAAGATTTTGCAGCGTTTACCAAATTCTTTGCACGCATCTTGGCCGCTTTTGTAGTAGCTTTATCATTACCATTAGCTACATCAATTATATTTGCAAGTGTCACTTGGCGCATATTGAACGTACTTTTCTAGAAAAAAAGAATAATAAAATGAATTAGATGAATTAGATGTTATGTTAGATAGCTAGGCAAAGTCAATGGAGACGTACCCATGGAACAAAATTTTCACTGGTAATCACTTCTAAATCAAATACTGGAGCTTGCCGAACAAGGGGTACAGGCTTAGACGACCTGTGAAAATTGGTTGGCTGTTGGGTCACCATTTGTTGTAATTGCTGGTCATCGTTTAAGTGTTTTATGGGGAGTTTATGGACAACCATTGTATAACAACAACGGAGTGTGCGAGATCGTTAAAACGCGTATAAACTAAAAAAAATCATCGATCCGACAATTATTACAAACATTGTCATACCTATAGCATCAGAAATTAGAATTCAAATAATTTGTCAATATCATGACAAATAAGATCTTATTTGTCATGGGTTTAAGTATAAAAAAAAAATAATTGACATTACATAATATTAATTTAATCTGAAGGTTCTTGGGACTCCACTGTCTCCACTACTACTACCACGATTAAAGATAGTATAAACTATAAGATAGTAAGAGATACTATCTTTAATCGTAGGTTCCAGTTAAAATATCGATTTTATGTTTGTTTTTATTTTATTTTTGTTTATCAAAACAGAAGAAGATCGATAGTGAGTAGTATTAATTGATAAATCGACGATGTTTTTTATAAAATGTACAATATAATATGAATTTATTTATTTATTAATTTTAATACTTCAGATGTCTATTAGTAATAATTGTATTCATATATCAGATTAACATACAGTGCAGCTCCACCACAAAGAGACAGCCCAGGCATGAAACTATGAACTACAAAAATTTGTCATTATTATTTAAACAGTTATATTCATGGAGAAAAAACGTGTACGGACGCGATAACTATTATCAATTTATCACACATTTCGCATTCTCGCCTATTATCAATATTATCATTTTATGGTGCGTGTGTGTGTTGTGTAAATTTGTGTTTTGTGTTCTGTCTTCAATCTGTACTCCCGTTTTCGCTAACTCTGTTGTTCAGCGGTCTTTACTCTTTGGAATTTTGCGTCTGAGTTTGAAAATTTAAGTTAGAAAAAGATTGATTGGTCTATTAGAAAAAATTCTGATTTTCCCTGTCACCTCACTCATCGATTCTAAATGGACAGCTCACGTGCAGTAACAACGGTGAGGTATGAAGACTATGTCGAGTATTTTCTGTTCGTTCGGTCGGATGACAGCGAAGAGGATGCCGAAGAACTGGTTAAACACATTAACCACTTGAACACTAAGGCATTGGAGTTGGTAGATCGGCTGTCCGAACAGTATATATGGCACAAGGACAAGTTCAATTTGATACCACGGTTTTGCCCCTCAGCAGAACTGAGACAGTCGTTCTCCGATACTTCGGACGGTAATACCTAATATTATATCACACCTTAATTTGACTAATATTTTTCCATTAGAACCCATTTTTAACACCACCAACCACCACCCCACCCCTCCATATTCTACCCAACCGTGGACAACCCAAAATTGTACCACAAAACAGACAACAATTCATCTGGTTCAGGTTTGCTTTTATTGTTTTTTAGAGGTATTGCCTCCACATTTGTATGGTGTAACCCACTATGGTGATAACATTGAAGATGAATGGTTTATTGTGTACTTGCTGAAAGAGATCACTAAGGAATATCCTGAACTTGTCGCTCGGTATGTGCATTTTAATTTGTTGTTTATTCAATATTTTACATTCCGATGTTTAGTGTTATAGATTCTGATGGGGAATTTCTACTTATAGAAGCTGCAGAGTGTTTGCCCAATTGGGCGAATCCCGATAACTGTGATCAAAGGGTAATTCTATTTTTGTTTAAGATAAAAGTATATATTGTTATCTATCTTAATTCATTAACTGTCTTAAAAGGTCTATATAAGTGATGGTGATGTTCATATTATCCCATTAGTTAGTGCAAATAGTAAAAAATCAATTACTGTTTCACAAGCATTGGAACAGATTACCAAATATCCTACTGCCACTATAGCTACACAAGAAGTCAATTCTGCGATATCATCGCGCTTGCACGGGTAAAAGAATACAAACTAAACTAAATGCACTTTAAATAATATTAATTTTCTTTTTAACTTACAGGTATCCAGGTAAAATCAAAGAAAATCTCCATTGCTGCCATGCTTATATACCAGTAGGTGTAGCATACTTATTGAAACACCAACCTAGTCTAATAGCACCGGCTGTTATAGCATTTTGTCATAGGGATATGTTGGATGTTAAAGCATGCCAAACGATGAAGTAATTAGTTTTGTATTTAAAAATCTATGGCAATTGTTAATATTTTTACTTTTTTGGTTTTAGACATTTTCCTCCCAAAGAAAGAGTAATGCGTACAGTGACCATGACCAAATGTTTGTATGCTATGCTTATAAAACAAAAATGTGTTCCTGAAAAGAGAACTGGTTGGGATTTAGTTGAAACAACAGACTCTCGATACAAAGCACAAATTACAGGAATAAGAATAGTAAGTATGATAAATTTTATTTTTACATAAATAATATAAATCAATTGGAAAATATGTACCCCTTTATGTACCTGTTTATATAAGGTATTAATTTATTATATTATAGTCATAAATAAAATCTTAACTAAACTTATAGTTTTTTTTAAAATAAATTTTTACTATTAATAGTAAAACAAAAGTTATTATTCCTGGTAATAATTAACAATGCAAATCCTTAAATGTGATATATTTTTAAATTAAGTAAATACTAAATATAAATAACATATTTTTTTAAGATACAAAATTAATATAATTAAAACATTGATTTTATTTATATAAGTGCATATTCTATTTTTTTTTTTTTTTTTGTTATTCTATAAATAATTAATTTTAGCTTTTATAACTTCTCTACCATACTTAGGTACTCGAGTATTGGTTTTAGTATTATTAATCACGTGAATGCATAAAATATATTTAATTACACTTTGAATTGTGATTTTTCTTATGTGGTGGAGTACTTCCTTAACCCAGTCTTTAACACTTAGAAAAGTGTCTTGGTACAACTTTGTAACACTGTATGGTGGAAGCATAGGAAACTAATGTATTCTTACATTTCTTATATAATAATAAATATGTGTTGTATTTATGTATAATTTTATGATTATTTTTTGTAAAGGCTTGCGGATTTGAAATATTAGTCAGCCAAGCAAAAACAACTGTCAAAGACGATACACCTGTAGATTTGACCTATGACAAACGTTGGCATCATTACAAATCTTCTTTGGCCGAAAAAGGATATTTTAAAGTAACAATTAATATTATTTTATTAGCTTATTTAACTCATCCAACTTCACTATAATGTTGAAATGAATGAAGTGAAATATGTATCCAAATAAGATCCCAATATTTTTTTTAGTTGATCCTTTAAAATAAATGGTCAGTTTGACCATTGATTCTAAGAAATTTTCTCATAAATATAAATATTTTAATATGTTTTTTCTTGACAGAAATTAGAGTTAACAAACAAATATTTGTTTGAATTAAATTAATTTGCAAATATAATTATCGGTTAAAGATGAGGACAAGACCTATAAGATTAAATTAAATCAAAATATTAACAAAAAACAATTATATTATTACAAGTCAACAATTTTTATATAAAAATAAAAAATCGCTAAAAGTTATTTTTACAACAGATAGCACAATAAAGAATTTTGTTAAAAATAAAAAAGTTATTTAGTATTATCAGAAATATCTTGTATAGTTATAATTTAATATAATATTATATAACAGACTTATAGTCTGTCATAGAATAATCGAATATGTATTATACATGATTAAACTGTTAATAAATTTATTTACTAAAATAATATTTTTTTTAAACTATTATTAAATAATGCACTAATAATTATCTGATAATAAATAACAATTGTTATAAATTACTAATAATATAATGAACAGAAAATAATAAAATCTTTTATTGTTTATTTTTTAAAATATATTTTAATATTTATCTGACTGCATTTTGTGTAACTGCGTGTAAGGGTGACGTAATAACATCCATTTGGGTTTTAGGTTTAAAATCTATTGAGAATTTGAGTCTGTTGGTTTTATCATAAAGTTTATAGCAGTGGTTTTCAACCTTTTTGGGTTCACGGCTCTTCCGATTTTTAAAACAATATTAACGACTTCCATACAAATAATGATAATAACCTACTCACACATAATACTGGGAGCCACGACGCACAGGTTGAAAATCCCTGGTCTATAGTATTTTGGTATACACATTTTCATATTTCAAAAAAACTGGTCATTTTTAAATAAATTAAGTATTTAAAAATAACAGCTTTTAAATTCAATAAACCATAATAAACTTGCAACATACGTCAATCCTGGTTTTTTAATTTATTATTTATGAGCCTTTATATATAAAATATTAATATTATTTTTAATCTACCAAATAATGTAATAATTAATATTAATAATATTCAAGAAAGAAAAACTATAAGTACTTGGTACGTCATACATGTTGATCCTATTGTGTCTTTATTTCAATTAGTATGTTTGAAATTATATTTAATTTTGTCCTATTTAGTACTATTTATTGAAAATTATTCCTATGATTATATTACACTTCATTTTTGGGTTTATAATATTTATGAAATAACACGACATTACCCAAAGTAAAATTGTATTTTATGAATAAATACAACAAAATATTATTGTTTGTCAGTTAGATTAGAAATCAAAAAGTTGTAAGTTCATATATTTGTATATGTTTATTACAGAATTTATACGAAGGTTCAAATGGATACAAATTATTAGAAGATCAAGCTAAACAGTATTACTTATCAAATGTAGATGAATATTTATCATCTCCATCAATTAGTCAAAGAATTAAAAATATTTTAGATAGTGTTACTGAACAAGAATTAGTTCAGCTGAAAAGCGATGTCTCAGATTTAGAACCAGCTGATGATGAAACGTGGTTAGATGTATCACCATCTGATTTAGATCGTATTCTTGAACAGAAGTTTGGATTGAAAAATTCTGAACAATCTTCAGCATCAAATTTTGCTTCCTCTTTTACTGACAAGATTAGAAGTTTTTTGAACCAAGCATCTGATATTAATGGAGCAGATTTTTCTAAAAATCATCTTAGGCAAGTGTAGATTATAATTAAGTTGAATATTCATTATTTCCCATTTGAATTACCTTGCTACTTAATTTCTAGCAACTATACTGCGGGCCACGAGAGAATGCACATGGTGGCCGACTAAAACTCTTCTATGCTTGCTCATCCCCACCATATTACCAGTAGAAACGCTACCTACTGGTGCTGTATGGCGGGGAAAATTACTGTAGAGTGCAGTCATTCGGATGGGCAAGCCATATGTGTTTGCTCCTGGCCCGCAGTATAGTAGTACATATTTTATACACTTGTATTTTTGATATTCAGTATAGAGACTTACAAAATATTATTGTGTAATTGATGATTTAATCATTTAATTAACAGTGACGATTCTGATGATTCGGACGATGAAGATAAACCTGATGATGATAAGCTTTCCAACTTATTAGTTTGTGGACCAGATGTAATGCTTCCGACAAATGATGACAAAGATGCGGTTGCTGTTAGATACAATAAAAATAAAAATAAAATAAATGGAAAAACTAATGTGAATTTTGAACCTGAAAAATATGAAGCTGCACTCAGAAGTATTTTAGGTATGGTTTAAATTAAATTACATTACAACTTATAAAATTGTTTTTACAAATATTATCGTTTTTAGATTTTAAAATTCCTGAAGACAATTGGGACGAGTCAAACAGTTCCGACATGGATTCATATGGCAGTGATTGTGATGACATAATGTCAGGTAATAAAATTGTTATTAAGGGGATTTTGGCGGTGATTTAACAAGGGGTAGGCAATAGGCATAGGCAATTTTATGTCTTATACTAACTACACTTTGTGGTTGTGTGCGTAAATATGTTCGGAATCCGTTGTGTGCCACTCTTGCACGCACATGCACATGTCAATAAATCGAGAAAAACAAAATATATTCTTCTATGCATCACCTATAAAAACTACCAAAAGCAGTAGTAAATTAAACATACTTCCTGAAGTTTGATTTTAATTTCGAAAAAAAAGGTTGAATTCCTAAGCTCCTAGACTATGCTTTGTAGAAACCACTTTTTTTGATATAAAATATAAAAAGCCCAAAATAAATACAAATGTAATCCAATTATTTGATGAGATTTTTAAAAAAAATATCCAAATTTTATGATTCTTTGAAATTGAAAATCGTCTTCCTAGAAAGCCTAATTATTTTGCCAAAGTATTCATACCTATATTAAAAATTAAAACTGAACATTCAGAAATATGTATAATTTACCACCGCTTTTTGGTTTAAAACATACAAAAAATACTTGTGATGCGATCCCCTTAATAGTGTTAGTCTCAAACATATTTTCTTTATAGTCATTTTCTGTATCATCTTATAATCTTAAGTTAATTTAATTGCTATAGTAATTATTAAATACAAATTGGACTTCTTTTAATTAATTAATGATTATATTACGTTTAAATATCAACAATCATTAATTCAACAGTCAGAGATATTACAATTGAATTTATGTATATTTTTTAAATCCCATTAGTTGACTGTGTTTTTTTGAAATGTTTCTAGGATAAGTTTTGTTTGGTTGTGTAGAACTTTGATAACTTAAATGTCTTTTATTCAATTTGTAGATAACTAAAAGGAATCTCTAAAGTCTAGACCCCCGCATTTCAATATTTACCTACATACAATTTTTTACGAATTTACAATATCTACAATTTTTTTTTCCCCGACCGATTCCAGTTATTGAGTATTCACTGTATTCCTTTTAATATGTTGATTGCACACTTCATAATTCTTAGATTCTATTTACAGTTATGTAATTTTAAAAATGTTTTCATTTGTGAATATTTGTATTCATATAATTGTCGTATAATATTTTATCCTATGATTACACTACAAACATCAAATCATAGTTAGTCATTCATATTGTATGTAAATATTAAATATCTTATACTTAAATTGTATGTATATAATTATAACTCAATTTGAAATTAAAATACCAATAAAAGTTTAAGATATGCCAAGATAATATTCTTGCCTTTAAATTTGATAACAATTCACTAAATATTAAAATTAACAATACACAAAATTGATTGTGATTGTGATTTGATCAAAATTGATTGATGTTGCATACACTTATTTATTTATAAATGAAAACAACACACCCAGGTGTAGAGTCCTCTTATCTAAATATGTAATGGATAAATACAAAATTGAATATAATTTTAAAGAATACTTCAAATTTTATAAAAATTGTAATCTTAATTATTATTATAAATACTATTTTTAGTTTATCTTAAGCAATGGCCATTAGCTGTATGGTTTTTGTGTCGGTAGGGAGGGGAGAACACGTGTGTGTTGGGTTTGACAGAATTTTTGATTGGGCACCCATAGGTATCTGCCATGCCCTAGTGGGGGATGGCGGCACTTGTTCTCCAGACACCGTGACTTGCCTGAAGAAAAATGCCGCCCGTGACCAAGATATCGAGCCAGCGTTGGTTGCAACGCAGCCGACACCTTAGACCTCTCTATAATATTGTAACACTAATAAGTAATATTATTTAATACAGCATTTTTTTATATTAACACATTGACTCTACACCAATGTCATTTGGTGTCATAAAAACCCATAAGATATCCTAGATATCCTTAACTTAAAATTTGATAATAAATCAATTCACTGTTATATTAAAATTATACAATATTGATTCTGCTGAACACAAAATTGTTATTTTGAATGTTTGTAAGATAAGAACAATGTAGGTGAAGTGTCCTTTAAATTACTTACTAATAATTGAACAACATTTTTATTGATGTTTAGGAAGTCAGGCTGGTGCTAGCATTTCTAGTTATATGGCTCAAATGGATAAAGAACTAGCATCTACATCTTTAGGAAGTAGTTTTGTGAAAAAACCTACAAGTGACAAAAATAAATTAAAAGTATGTAATTGACCTTGTGTCCACCAATATATTATCTTTTACATTGTTCTTATAATTTCTTTCTTACAGAAAACTGTTAGAATAGACCCTACTGTACAATGTCAAGACAGCGAAGAAGATAATTTCTCTGATGTGGAAGATTTTGAACCTGTTGACATAGACGTGAACACATTTCAACACATTCTCAAATCATATCAAGAACAGCTTGGCTTACCAGGACCTGCTGGCAACCTTTTAGGACCAGCTGGTCTGAATTTGGGTCAAGAACCTTCCAAATAATTGTATTAAGTACAAATCACATTCTTCTCTTTAAATATACAATTTTTTTTTTATACATACATATATATATATTTAATTTACTATCTAGTTCTTACAAATTAAATAATTCCATGTATTTTATATCTTTTAATATAAGTAAATGTTTCATCATAATTAAGTTTTTAATTAAAAAAAAAAAAATCATTTTTTTTACGTCAGGTAATGACTATCTTTTAAAATCATCCCTGATAATGTTTATTTACTCTAGTCGAGATGTGTTTCATCATATTATATATTATTATGAATAAAATCAATTAATTCTATATGAAGTCTCTAACGTGTTCTGTTTACAGCTCAAACCCGTATACATCAGCCTTTTATAATATCTATACTGTTCTACCAAACTCTTGCCCAAACATTAAAGTCTGAGCATTTTGTGTGTGTCGATACTTTGCGGAAATCAACAATTTGACTTAAAAAAATTTGTTTGATTTTTTTTATGATAACATTAACATAAACAAAAGTAACAATTAAAAACAAATTTATTTTCAAAAACCCAACAATACTCAAAGTATCATAATAAACGTATGTAAGTAAGTAAATCAAAAATTTTCAACAAAAAATTTGTAAACATTACTACATTAGCCAGTGTAAAAAAATTATTTCATTTGCGAGTCATGCTGTTATGAAGTGTACGAAATCCACTGAATAAGAAAAAAAAACAAAACAAAATTTTAATGTCTTAATAAAAACAGGATTCATGACCAATAAATAAGGTAATTATAATTATTACTAATTTTATTGTGTCAAATATATAATATTATGATATCTGTCGTGGCATTATTGTTACTAAACCCATAAATCATTTTTTACCATTTGTATTAAATCCTTATAATAGCTAATCGCCGGGCTCGAGTTAAAAAAAAAAAAATATCGCAATTATCGCAACTGCAGTATGTTCAAACGTCGAAAACGAACCGATTCCCATGATTTAAATTTTGATATCCGTTAATAATATTGTATAAATTTTCTTTGATTTGTGTCGTTAAAGTAAAATAATCGAAAATTTCAGTGCACGGTTGTCTTAAAGTGTATAGCAACCTACAAAACGATCTTAAGCGATTGGGACGGGGTATTAAATGGGATTTCGATAAAACCCAATAGACGGGGTGGCCCGGCAGAGACGAGAGAGCAATCACAAAACTCGTGTAATATAGGTACGTATAATATAACACGTAATAAATAATAATTAACAAATATTAGAATATACATATATACTTAGGTGCGCGAGCGGCTTTAAAACTTAAAAGACGCTTCACAGATAAGTGAAGAGACTACTCGGGCAAAGATCATCGGAAACTAAATATAACAATAATAATATATGTGTGCCGATAAGCTTGATGGACCGAACGACGTGTTGTGTGTGTGTGTGAGTGTGTTAATTGATTCGGAAAAAAAATATAACCGATAATGTTCCAAATCATGTTGAGAGAGCGGGAGGATGGGCGGGGATAAATTATTATTATTATTATTATTATTGTGATTTAGACGATTAGTATGTTATAATATGGAGCAGACGAGCAGAATACCTATTAAGTTTATATTATTTTAATCACCGTTTCAGTTGGTCGGTAGTTGTGCGTTCGGTAGGTTCAGTATAATATAATATATTGGACATCGGTTTCCCGGGGCCTGCGAACGGTTTCGATTTTAAAATTTCAAACCGATTTTCGGGCGCCATCACGCGATTGTATTATTTCGCATTCCGTCGCGGCCCTGGATGCAAGCGATCGAAGACAATAATATAATATAGATACCTATCATGGACTTGATCGAAGTTGCACCAAAGCACAACGACGCTGCATTGGAAATGCAATGTTACTTGGAAGACGATCCAGAGAATATGGAGTGCGTCGACAATTGTCTGGCATACGGTGTCAACGGAAAGCCACCGTCGTACCTGACACCGCTGTTGGCCGTACAGGTAAAAATATGCCATAAATATATAGTTTTTATAGTCTTCTTTTTTCATTAGCGACTCCACCACTCTAAACTTAATTGTACCTAATACCTAATTATCCTGACAACGATGCCTGTATTTTAGATTATAGTTCTTTAACAATGCAAAGGTATTGTTTTTTTAAATCTGAGATTTTTTTTTTTCTGGGGTAGACATTTATCCCAATATCCCTAGCTAACACTCAAATACAAATAGGAATAGACTTTGAAAACAAGTTGAGCATTTTTGCGGGTTTTTTTACCGGTATACCTATTAAGAATTATTCGTAATATTGGACCAAGCTAAGATTTTTCAAATGTTAAATGTTTAAAACACTATTCCAAATTTTGTCTAGACAACAATAATGTTGGTGCATACAGTATTTTAAAAATAATTTAATTTATAACACATCTGCAATATAGGGTGACTCGGTAACTAATTATAAATACCTATATCCCTAATACCTATGCTTTATTAGTTATAGTAAAATAAATACATATATATAATATAATGTGTGAAAATATGAATTGAGCAAGGACACACAAAAAATATGTATTTATCATTATTGTTATATACGTTTTGCAGAACGTAGTGACCACTTTATGTTGTTTGATCTTCGTTTATAATATTTTGGCCCCAAAACTGTGCATGTTGCCAGAAGACCCGGCACGAGCACACTTGCTGGCCACGGCCGTCATGATGGCCGGCATCGGAACCGCGATGCAGACAATTTTGGGTGTCAGGTGAGCATATATTATGTATATACCTATATATATATTAATTAATTATTTTAATCGATCATATAGATTTAGGCCTACTAATATAGTTATAATATTTAAAGGTTAAGGAATATGATATAGTGACATCTTTTGGATTGTGAAACGATGAATGTATTGAGTTTACAAATAATGTGTGGATTTCATTTATATTTTATATTTTATCTGTCTTCCATCACCGTTTGGAGTATACTTAGTAAAAATGCTTCAATTTTCTACTTCACGACCTTTTCTAGTAGAAAAGACAATTTAATTGGTACTTTGGAATGCAAAAGTTTGCAAAGGAAAATTACGATTTTTACGTAAAAAGTTAAAATTTTTATAGGATTGGATATTCACTCGATTTCTCATGTAGCGATTTTCTTATTCTGCTGTAATTCAATAATTAAAATAATAACTGTAGATACTTTAAATTTACACCATATGCTTATTTTATAAATTCCTATAATTGATAACATTTTCAAATTATTTTGACTCATTTTGAGCTGTTTAATGAACATTTTAGATTTTAAATTTTTTTAGTTTTTTTTTCTATAAATATCAATTAAATTTTAGTTGTTTGGTGAAAAAGCGTGAAAATTTAATACGTGCGGCTTTTAGTATATTGTTACAATAGCAGTAAGTTGAAAAATATTTAAAATACATATTCACACATTTTTTTATAAGCATTTTAAGTTCGAAGTTATGCATCAAATTTAAAATTTTTAATTATTTTGTAGTTGAAAATTTAAAATAAGGTTCCACTTAAACAGGTAAATAAATTACTTTGTTCACAATAATATCATCAAATATACTTTGTAATACATCATAATAGACCGTCTTTGCTCAGAATCGTTTTTCTTATACAATGATTGTATATCATCGAATTAAAATTTAACACCATCCATTAAAGTGACCCACTTGTACAGCAGAGCGACATCCACCTGCCCACCTTTTTTCCTTTAAATTTAAGTTTTTTACCGTACCCATAACGCGTTATTCGAAATATTACCTTTGACAAAATACAATAATTGTTGTTTAGGCGTATAGTGTGTCACTGAAATATCTTTAATGGTATTTTGTTTTTTATTTACCTATCTAAGTGTGACTGGATGCTTGGATATATATTTACAAAATTTTTAAATTATTTACAATAGTAAAGAAGTAATATTATACGCCCTATAAGTAAAATGTATTATACGTTTCTAATTTATATTATTTATCTATATAAATAGTTATTAAACCATAAACTATATAGTGTAATGAAAAAAAAAACTAAAATGATAATAATACTGTATATAGTATTATAGGTATTGTATTACTATCAGAACTATACGAACTAACTCCTTCTCAATAGCATTTTTTTTACTTGGTATATTTGGAGGCCATTTTTAATAACGCTACTCAGTACTGTAGCTCTCTTTTACAGTTAGAGTCTAACTGATAGGTAAGTAAGTTAGATTATATTATGAAAATGTTTATATGATAAAAAAATCCCTCCGTATATACTTATATTGTTATTAGTATTATACTATTAAATTATACTATACATTTCACGTTCTTTTATAATGCTTGTATGTATAGCACATTATTCTTATGACACTCTAATAAATATAATATTAAATAGGCTTCCGATCGTGCAGACCAGTGGATTTGTGTTCCTTTCCTGCACACTACCCATATTGGATTTGCCGGAATGGAAGTGTAATAGCAACATCGATCTGTTCACGATGGGTCCCGAGGCCCGTACGCAGGTATGGCATCTCCGTGTTCGGAACATCCAAGGCGCCATGATCATCGTCGGTATCATTCAAATGTTTTTGGGATACTCTGGTAAGAATACATAAATAACATTAAAATAATATTTTCCTGTATAATATACACTGTATACATGGCGCGTCACGATTTCTGGTTTCCGACGAGTTATAGTGTTAATGATTAAACGGGAAAACTCGATGGGACAATGTTGTTATACTGTTTAGTATCATAAGTATTAATGTTTAACTGTGTAAGTATATTAAACAGCCCATATATGAATTTCTTTTAAAACCAATCTAGGCTCATAATTATGGGGAGATGCAAACATTTTAAATCTGAAAAAAAAAATCATTTCAAAATATTACCATAAGCAAAATAAAAAATTTCCCACCATACCCATACGTATATATCTCATCACAGCAATCACACTGATTTTCATCTAAAAACTGTTCAGAACAAAACAAAAATAAATCTATAAGAGCTTCCAAGCTTTTCTTACCGTCTTGGCTCCTTTACTATAACACCCTAAATTGAAACTTTATCAACTAATGAAACCCTCGGTAATCCTGCGAGATGCTTGAAGTGCAGATGATGTAGAGGCTACTTGCTAAACTAACACATTATATAAACTAATGAATAAAAAAATAAAACTGATGTGATATCATAAATGGGTTGGTTTCTTTCACAATTTATTGATGCATAATTTCACTCAGCTTATTCTCTTATTTTACCAGCAGGCAGCAAATACAGAATGTGCATATAGAAAAAAAAATAATAATAATAAAGGTTTACTGTTAACCGTGTTTATCCAGTGCCCACCCACCCAAAAGTATCCGCCGCAAGCATATTTTATTACCTACCTTAACGTACCTACATAATAAATTCAACTTTTAATATATAACTGTCTTTAGCATTAATTCCCTGGCTTAATTGGAGATATTTAGTTCGGAGAACATTTTTTGCCCTAGTAATGCGAGAGTCTATTATGACGAAACCCTGCAAAACACTGTCGGTTATTTCGAAAAACGCATGCTTTTTATTACCATTTACCAGTTGGTTCATTATAATTTATTTATAATTTTTTCATTATCGACTAAGCCTCATTGAATATACGCGATCGCTGTTTGTACAATTAATACTTGATAAATAAACGCGAACGATTGACCAGCATCTTTTTATATTTTTTTTTATCAAATTGAAGAGTTTAAATAATTAAATTTCATACATTTTCTCCAAACAATAATTTTTCCTCCATTAAATATAAATATTAATTGACTAGATTATTTTAGTTTCTATTGCCCTTTGGCCATTTCCGTCACATTTAATTACATAATTAATCGTTTGATATGATATTAGTCATCAGTTATTGTTTCTACTTATATACAGAACATATAAAAATATTAAATTAATATTATGAAATGATAGTATTGAGATTTAATACCATTATTGATCCTTAAATCGTCTTTACTTTTATATTTATTGAAACTAATATGATAATAGCTGCAGTGTCCTAACTCGTGAATAAGTTTTTTTTTAATTTTTAGTAAAAATTGTTTTTTGTGTATTGTTCCAAGTTGTAGGTGTAGCTGATGGTCCATTATATCATTTATATTACAGAATTTATATTTCAGAAAAACAGAAAATATTATTATTTTTTTCCCCATCAATAATATAATAAATATGTACCTATATATATGCTTACATATTTTCATTATCCGTAACACTTTCGTTGGAATCGATCATTCACTTATTTAGAAAATCGTCTATTTACCTATACCCTAGATGTCATATATGTATGGGTTAAACTGATCGTTATATCATCATTATCGGCGACACATTGTACCTATATCCGCCTGTTACACGTTATTATAGCAAACAACATTTTAATTGTGTGCCGTTGACAACCAATCTGCAGACATCCAGACAGGCTTAAGTATGGCGGCAACGATGATATTAATACAATTTTATACTACTTCGGTACTATGCGCATACAATATAATATGTTTATACACCTATATTATATTATATTCAATATTGAACCTATTTCCGGTCACCTATAATAACCTAACCTTTGTCGCCAAACAAAATAATAATAATAATATACAAAGGAAGATTATAGGTAATGGCCGATGGGTGGGTGGTTAAAGGTTAAAGAGATTTCTTAATATTCGTGGCATAAGAAAAAAAATATCTCTACAAAATAGCATTAGTATAATTCATTAAAATTTTACGTTTAACTATTTATTACAATACCGAATTTTCAACAGTACGCAGAGTACGGTCTTGTTATTTTAAAGTAATAATACCTACAAGAGTTTCATACGTTTAGTAAAATTCACTCTTATTTTTTATTATTAAAAATTATTAAAATAATTTTAAATTACAATAATGTATTGATGTAAAATATGTTGATGGCTATTAGAATTTGGATCACGGTTCGTCTCTTGCAAACTCCCTCATTTTAAAGTTTAAAAAAAAATAGACGATTCACGAGTGAATATAGATATTATTAATTATTGTCGTATTGTCATTTGATAATGCGCGATTGGCAGTGAACAACCATGCCAGTTTCCCTTCATTGCCATACACTTTTTAAACTAAAATAAAGCATAATATACATATTTGTATATCGGTGAGTGGAACGTGTATAAATAATACCCTATTGATGAACGGTTATAATTAATATACCAATAAAATAATGCGATACAAATATAAATTATAATTTACGTTATTATAATTTATTTCCATTGTGTTTAGGGAACAATAGTGTTCTCGAGAATGGACCTATTGCCTATATGCCTTCTATACCGTGGTGGATTTAGTGCCCCCCCCTTGGGGGTGCTTGGGAGCTGATATCACTTATCGGGTAACACGTAGAACTAAACGTATTAATCGTAGACTCCTACCCAAAAAATAGGTTAAATTTGTTGCTACCTCGAAGTTGTTCGTCGTGATGAGTGCTTAAGGAGCTTTATTGTTAGCACCTAGCATAAAAAAAAATGCTAAATACACCATCTGCCTATGTACCTAGTATTATTAGTAAATATAATATATTATGTAGGTACCTATATATTGTATATTACATAAATATTATAATAATATAATTATAATCATCGATTGTTATTTTTATTCTTGTCGTTATTACCTTGCAGGAATTGTCGGAAAATCGCTGAAATACATCACGCCTCTGACCGTAGTGCCAACCATGTGCCTCATAGGTCTGTCGGTCATCGAAAAAGGAGTGTTTCTCATGTCAGGAAATTGGACTACAGCCATCATGTAAGTTATATTATAATCATAAATTATATTTTACTATGTATAGTTACCTAAACTTACAAGTTACAACGGTTGATCTCTAAACTGGTTACTAACGCTATACGTTCTGCCCGATAAAATATAAAATATTGGGTTATCGACACATTATATCATTACATCAACACATAATCGATCATAATATTTGTGGTTGAATTTTTTAACCCAAAGACAGGCTATTTTATACAAAATGAAAATGTTCGTTTTTCAAATTTTAAAGTATTTTTAATGATGTGTAATGTGTATATAATGTAACTCAAAATACCGCGACGGCGTGACGTCTGCATCGATTAAAAAACGTTTGGGTAGGGTGGTGATATTATTCGTATTGATTTATATATTACAGCCAATTAGGTATTTAATGACAAAATGTTTAATAAAAATATTTTAATGTAAAATTAAACACATCAATCGTTTCCGTTGAAAACATTTATTATTTCATTAGAATAGCTACAAGTTACAACTTTATTCTTCGCCTATTGAAATATTCGCATTATTATTTTGACGTCACTTTTATATATTTTAACACCTCTACCTAATTGAAAACTAACGCTCCACGTTTTAATAGATTTAATTATAGTTATATTAAAGCTGTTAGTAAGTGGGACAGATTGGAATTTTTGATATCGTGTATTTGACATTTGTGTGTAAATATCGCTTTTAATCTCACTCCAATACCCGAATACCTTGGACAATATTTCCAAATATCTATTTTCTAATGACAAAGAAAAATCTGTACCAGTACATTCGATTTAACTCCCATACATAATAGAAAAAAAACACTGTAGGAAATTTGAGAGTCAGACTAGAGACATAGCTGGTTTTTTTATTCGAATAGCCTAAATCAAAATCTATAAATCTGACTGTCGATCATCTGATTTGCTTGTAAGTGAAAACCTACCTCCATTCCTGGAATTTCGACATTATGTCCTATACAATTTATATGTTTCCCATAAGTTAAGTTTCTAATAATCGTTTTACAATCCTTACTATCGGTATAATACGCTTACGAGTTACGACATTTTGAATTTTGAATAACATAAAATATTTAGAAAACTGTTAATAAAAAAAAAAAAATTATTAGATAAAATGAATGCATTTAATAGAAGAGATATAATTATTTCTTAAAATGTCAGTATCATATGAACAATAAAATCTGTCGAATAGTGTTTTTAATTTTTATAATCAATTTCAACCTTGAGCGTTTTTTTTTTTAAATTTTAACTGCGAGTGATCGAAATTAAATTATTAGTTTTAAGTATTATTAATAAATCTACATTAAAATTCGCTTATATTCAAACAAGTAATTTTCATAAAATTATTATCATGTAATTATATATGACGCTGTGACCAGTGTACTTTGTAAGATAATACTGTTTGGTTAGTGGTGATAAATAATAAATAATATTATATTATATATATATATATTAAACAAACAGTATTATATATGACTATATATTGGTATAACGTAACTTTATTCAGCACTGAATACGAATAATAAGAGTTATTTTCTTGACTTTGACTGATAATCTCAAATATAACTACAATTGTATTAACTCTCATGTCTTATTGTGTTTACAGGACTCTATGTTTACTGACATTATTCTCGCAATATTTGCGAAAAGTCGCCATTTCCTTGCCAGTATACTCGTATAAAGGTGGACTGTTCCTAGTGCGGTTGAAAATTTTCGCACTGTTTTCGGTAAGACACAGATGATCTCAGCGCATACGATGAACTTAGTTGTTTATTTATTAATTTAAATTTTTTTCCAGATATCACTCAGCGTTAGTATTATGTGGTTCGTGTGTGTTTACTTGACTGCCAATAATAGTCTATTACCAACGAACCCGGCGAACACAGAATTGAAGGCCGGAGTATTGCGCAACGCACCGATGTTACGAATTCCTTACCCTTGTAATAAAATATTATTGAGAATTCGTTTCAACATATTTTAAGAGTCCTGCTTAGGGATACAAAACGTGTTTCGGTTTTATCGTGTCAGGGGTATTTTTAACAAAAGTAAACTCTTCACTTCTTCTGATTAATGTAACACATTAATTAATGAACGGAAATCTACACAGTCCACCTTCGTGATAGATCACTTGCAAACATAATTCAATACACCATATTACACCCTCCAATCAATAAGAAAATAAAAATAAATCGAGCTCACAATTTGTTGAAGCGAGTTATACTCGTACTTATACGCCTATATTATTTTACCAATACTAATAAATTACTATACCTATTTTTATAGTTCAATGGGGTTGGCCGACAGTTAGCTTGACGTCGATATTGGCCATGTTACCCGCACTATTCGCCAACATTGTAGAGTCTGTCGCCAATTATTACACGTGCGCGAGATTTTCCAGTGAGTATAATATATTATGATGATATTACTATTTATTAGCGATATACATATAGGAGCAATTTGGGGGGGGGTTAGAGGGACTTATCCCTTAAAAAATTAAAATTAGCCCCCACCCAAAAAAAAAATTGTATTTTAATTGAAGTATTAAATCTTTTGTTAATTATTTAATCTTTTAATACAGTAAACGTTTGAAGAAATTATTTTATAAAGTTTAAAGAACTATATTCATTATTAATGTGTTTTTCATTGTGGACAATCGGATCCACTCACAGAACATAATATATAGATTTACTAAAAGTATTAAAAATTAGTAATTCCAATAAATTACTGATAATATTTCAATTTCTCAAGAATATAATATATAGTTGTTACTCGATAGTAATGTTTTTTTTTTTATAAATGTTCAATTTCGAATCGACGGTTAGTGGTTACAGTTATAATATAATATATATAAGTACCTAAATGTTGTAATTTGTTTTAATAAACATATTTTTAATTTTATAAATAGGTAGAATAGGTAGATGTATAATTATAATATGTAGGAAAGTGGGTAGAAAAACATATATACTCATTATGTTATATAATATTAAAATGAAGTAATGCATTCTAAATTTCTAAAGGTTTTCACTCGGGGTGTGGGGGGCAGAGCCACCCACGGGTCAGTTTCATTTAAATACGTAAAGCCCCTCTAAGTAAAAAACTGAAATTGCGTGAATTTATATATATATATATATATATATGCACTTAATATTTAATGTGCGTTGGTGGCTTATTGTTGTAGATTTGACAAAGCCTCCACCCAATGCGGTAAATCGGGGTATCGGCATCCAAGGTATCAGTACGATTTTTGCCGGTTTTTTTGGTACAGGTTCCGGCGTTAGCTCATCCAGCGAAAATGTGGGAAACATTGGCATCACCCGAGTAAGTATACCAGTAATAATAATAATATTTAATAATACGACATCGTCGACAACTCAGTGTTATTTAATTATATATTTTTTAGCTTAAAATATATTATAGACAATGGTGCACATAATGTTGGTCTTGGTCCCCTTAGCGGATAATAAGTCTCTCTTAAGCTACCAATGCAGCTAACTACATTGACTACCAAGTCCATTGACTGGTAACGCACTGTTCAAAGAATACAAATTTTATGTTTTAAAATATTTTAGCTTACATAAGTATTTGGTATAATATCATAATAAAATATGTAAAATATAATATATACAATATATTATTATATATACCTACTTATAAATCATAAACCAAAAATGTTATTGTTAGATTTTGTTATTAGTTATGAGTTGGTGTGATGGAGGGGACGAAAGCCGGTACACCCCCACGGTAGTTTTCTGTTAAAAAAATGATTTTCTCCCATTGGTCAAGTCGATTTATTTCTTATTTTTCCACTTATGTGACTGTCCCGCTAGAAAATAAATGTATTAGTCTCGAGTTTCATACTATATACATTATACATCATACGTGCGTATATATGTGTTTATATTTTATTGTTTATTGTATGTATAGATATAAAATACAAACGTAATCTCAAATCACATAAAACTATACATTAATATCGTTCGGCGAACATATACATTATACTATTATAATATAATATTATATTATAATAATGGTAACATTATCCATGTCAATGGTTATCGTAATATATTATTTACTCCAGAATAACATAATACTTATTGTTTTTTTTGTGATATGGAGTAGCTAGACACAGTTGGGGACCTCGTCAAAGCGTACTTTTTATAAAGTCAGAAATGTCATATATGTTTCAATAGCCACCTGCAAGATAACCGATATATTAATTATAAATTTTTTCGGTTCTGATTTTTTCGTTTTGTTTGATTTTTAGATGCTCGTTAAAATTAGAGCATGTAGAATAATAATTATCTTAACGATTTCAATAACTGAAGCAAACGTGATTTTCTAAATACGCGGTTAAAAATGTCTGTACATTATATTTCGCTCATTCGCCAGTGCCCTGCCCACTGCTCAGTGATTTTAGTCAGCTTATATTATCTAACATATATATGTTTTTCTCAAACATTTTTATAATCATTATATAAATAATATTATCATACACAACAAACAACAATGTTTTTTTAGTAAAATAAATAATGATTGAATTTTTTAATATTGTGTGATAATATATCTATTTATGCTTCACAATCGTCCTTAGTGCACGTCAAGCGATAATATTTTAGCATCGAATAGGTCAGCATTTATCAAATGTAACTTCGGAAAAATAATATATGGTCGGTAGGTATACGCGATTGCAAACGGTTATTTATTATATTATTTCAATTCTGTGCATGCACGTCGACTTTTAAAAATTTAAAAATACTTATAATTGTTAACTTTAATATAATATAATGTGTATTAATTTTTTCATATACTTATCAATCCATTTACGGCATTGCCTCTACACTTAAATTAATTTAATTCATATGATTAATTATACGACAAAATAATAATTACAGACGATGGACGCTTTTAGTGAACAAAAAACTTCAACCCCGTTGAAACGAGATTATATTTTATTTTATTCTTACACTTGATAGTTTAAAAATAAATAATAACTGTTATAAATTCAAGATGCGTTCATAAATGTATAATATTATATTATATTGTAGCGATTGTCGGGCTAAACAATATGTATAAACATAATCTAGAAGTAGGTACATCAGTTATATTATGAATGCAATATTATTTATACGTTTATTTACTTGTACTATGCAAAACAAGCAACTATATTTTATTTTACTTAAAAATAATTGAATTTTATGTTCTTACATAATAATATAGTAACAGTGTAATATAATTGTTAGTACATTTATCACATGAATGGAACTGTAATATTCTCCTGCAATACCGTCAACCATTCTCTCACTAGTGTGTACTTTGGGTCACCTATACGAACGGCCTTAAAATGTTGTAGCATTAAAACGTAATATTATTTTGCAACACACACACACACACACACGTGCAAATACATCGTTCGTAGAATTTAAAAGACGTAAAATATATATGAAAAACAAAATCAGTAATATTCACAACAATTAATTTAAATATATAAATATAAATATTTTTATATTCATCCGAAAATTTTTTTATCGTGTCGTGGTGTTTCAGGTGTGCAGTAGAAACGTGATTGGACTCGCAGCCTGCATAATGATCGTCGCGTCCATGCTTACCAAATTCATCGCACTGTTAGTGACTTTACCGGATCCAGTACTCGGCGCCATGACGTCGGTGCTACTCGTGCTAATCGGAGCCGTAGGCAAGTATATTTAAATATAATTTATGTCATATCATGTCTATGTGCAATGGTACCAATGGTTACCGTATCATAAGATACCAAAAATGTAGGGCTGCACATTTTCAAACGGGGACTCTTGTGCCTACTTTTACCGACTGATGTCTTGCACTTGTGTGGACGGAGGACTTGGCATATTTTCGTGTCTATGTCTCGTGCGTGGTGCGTATACAGGAACATGACAAAACGTATAGAGGTGTATCTCATACATTTACGAAATTTGAACGATTATTATATTATCATAGGAGTCAATGAAAATAATTCCCTTGGAATTGCATTTTCAATCAAAAATGTTTATTTAGCAGGCGTTGGTTTAACTCGAATATCACTTTCTTCAACGTTTACCATGGAATATGGATGTTCATTTCCTTGCTTTGTTTTGCTGTAGGCGCTATAGCCTATAGGTACTGTGTAGCGTGTACCTAACCGGGTATACATCATAATTGATATTTTCCCACACGTGAGAGATAATAAATTAAACCTTGGTGCATCTTATTACGCGAAATAGGTTATAAGTATTAACATAAACCATCTATTCTTACGGCGTTGGCGGACGCATGCTATATTATAATATTACTGAGTTATTCTATAGAAGTTTTCTGCATTTAAATATTATAATAAATAAAAATATATATAAATACTTATAATAATGTTTTCTCAACACATTTTTTATTAAACACAACCGTAATGATGGTCTCGTGACACGCGTGAGTCATAACTAATTAATAATACCTATACTAATTTATAAATGTACTACTACTTTAGTATTTAATTAACTACTCAATAGTTAAAACTTCTCGAGGATTAGTCTGTACACGATTTAAGTGTTTTTTTATCGCATAATTGCTTAAAATTAGAATATTCCGAAAAAAAATTATTACCTAATAAAACTTAAAAATCGGAAAACATTTAAAATTTTAATCGAAAAGAAACACAATTGATGTATTATAGTACGACTAAAACCTACGTCTCTTTGTTATCAAACAATCAATATTTATTTTATTGTTGATCATTAATTGTCTTATTTATTTATATTGTTTGTACAGCGCTGTCTAATCTACAGTTCATAAATCTCAACTCGTTAAGGAACATGTATATTCTCGGATTGTCAATATTTTTTGGATTGGTAATAATAATTTATTACAATACAATATATGTTTAGCTTTTATAGTCGTCCGTTCAAATAGATGGACGGACACATGAGTAAATAAAATAATGAACTATTATATTAATCTAAGTTTTGAATTTATTTTACTTACAGGCGGTTCCTAAGTACTTATCAACGGTACAAGGTAATACTATAAACACCAAATACGAAACCGTCAACAACGTCCTGATTGTGTATCTGTCCTCTGGAATATTTATTGGCGGATTTATTGGTTTTATTTTAGATAACACAATTCCAGGTATTGTGCAACTATTTTATGATGTATTTATATTTATACATGCATTGGAACTATCCAATACCCATGGTCAGAAATTGGGAGGGGGAGGGGGTAAACTCTCCTGATTTTTGTAGCTATATACCTAGTTTAGCTATTACCTAGCTCTCCAGGGTCAACATTATTTTTATCTGAAGGAATTACAATTTTTATTATTTACTATAATGCATATTCAATGCAACTAATAATTTTTTTATTTTATTAGTGCCTCGACTATAATTATAGCTTACAGCTAACGAAATTGATTTATATTATTTTTTTATTATTCACTATAATTTATGTACTTGAATTTCTTTAACATATTATATTCTATATTATAATGATACAATTATATTGTACAAACGAAGCTTTTACAGACTTGAGAGAGTTTACATATATATGCCTTTCGGCATTCACTCTTAAGGTAGTACTGAAGTAGACCCGGGAGAGTTTATAGGTCATTAAAATTGTGAGGGTTTACAATCACCCCGGAATGGCCGGAAATTGAGGGGAGACTTGACTAAGTGTGGGTCTAGGACCCTAACATTTTTTCAAACCCACCACAAGGACCAAGTAATTCATGAAGCACCACCAATCTATATGGTTATAATAATTGATCAGTAATTGCAAATATTAAACCCTCCCTGCAGTTGTAAATATCCGCCTGTGAAACTTCACTACATAATATATTCGTATAGACGCCTATAA
>WHPZ01571551.1:0-16252 GCA_016617965.1 Macrosiphum rosae | reverse complement strand
AAGAGCACTCTCCTATACGATAACCTCTATAGAGTATAATATCAGCTGACCTTAAACATTCTCATAACCCTCCCAGATGGAAAATAATGAACTCAGGAATTCGTGCTTGGTACTTTTTGACCCCAGAATTCGAAAGCTCGGTTCAGGTTCAGTTTGGTATTAAACGAAGTCGGGTTCGGTGCGATTAAAAAAGTTGCTTGTCCCCCGTTCCACAAACTTTGGAATTTCTTATGAGAATCGACTCAATCCGACAGTACTGGTTTGTGCTCTTAACACCCGTCGTTTGTGTTCATCGCTAGTACATGGAAATGTTTTGAAAGTTCGGTTGGAGACCATATTTTTTAGTTCGACCCAGTGACCCACCTCTGATATTGTTGTAATAATGTACGTTGAAGGAACGGCCATCAAAAGTCGTACGAAATTTAACGAAAAATCGTACAGCTTAATAATATTCTGAAATTGCTCTATCTAGAATTAAATTTATTTTTAAATTTAAAAATATGTTATTTCTATCGTATGAGACATGCCATGGATTGATTAATTAAACAACGCATTAGGCACCTAAGCATTTGTAAAGTACCTACCATAATATTATAAATTACTATTTGTTTTTCTGCGATCGAAACCGATTTGACGTGATGAGTTGCAGTTATTTTCCCATCGTTTATAAATCGACGAACAATAACGTTTTGACGGACACACAATACAAATCGCCGGTTTCTTTTCGACCACCATTCGGAGCCAGAGGACGAGAGCGTTCTACTCGTAGTGACTTTTCAAAGGTCACATTTTAGCCAACAATTTTTCAGCTAGAATTTCAAACTAGAAGGTTTTCGAAACCGTTAGTTTCTAACTAGATTCTTTTTTTTTTTAAAACACCCGGCGAACGAAACTTTAAACCAGTACAAATGAGTATAGAGATGAAATGTTTTATCCAGCAAAGTCGTTAAATTCTTTGAGGACGAAAAGGTTTTGTGTTGAAAACGATTACAAACATTCTCTATGTTTATATTATGAGAAAAAAAATTGAATTGAATTTTATTAATTGTATGTTTTGTTGTGTCAACACCACTGTAAGTTGTAGGTATATTATGGTCTCTGTGAAAACCACAATTTAACAGGTTACACGTCGACCTATACCAAAATGATTAAAGTTTGACTATGAAATTGACTCGCTAAATCAGCCGCGTTTGCAGCTTGCTCGTAAATAATTATTATTTCGTTTCCACGAATTCCATCTGCAGAACTTCACTCACAATAATTATATAACTTTATAATTTTGTTTGACAACTAACTCTAATTTCGTTATAAATCGATCGACCAGAAGGGAGTAGTGAGTAGGTCAGGCCTATCAAATCATGAATTATTAAAGTAAAAAATGGTTGACGGTATAATTTGAACGGCGTCAAAACCCACACGTCGCAGAGCCCCGCATCGTTCTCGGCCCTCCAAAAATATTTTTGTCGAAAAATTTAAAAGTTTACTTACAACGTGGAGCTGTGAGTAATATGCACACGTGACATGCTTAAACATAACAAGTACGAAATCGTATTTGACAAAAATAACACGTCGTACTGCGTTGTTTAGTGATATTGTGTTTGAGGTAGGTAAAATTATTTTTCGAAAACGTAAGTGTTATATTTTTCACGGCGTATTACTATTATTGTTTGAGTGCTAAAAACATAAAATTTCGATTCGAAAAGCGGGTGAAAAAATGTCTGTGGTCTTTTTATCGGTGTTCGGTAAATTACTTTCGAAAAATAATGAAATCACGTTACTTCAAATATTCGTATTTAAATTACATTTTAGTTTAATAAAATTTTTTATATCACGATACTTTACTTTTCCATTAAGAGTATTGCATTACAAATAACGTTAAATTTGTTATCATTGATAACTGTCATAATTTTTTTTGAACCATATTCAATTCGTATGATTCAATTATTACGTATATATTTTACAATCATAGACCTAGTGATGATAATAGACCTATCAAGTAAAAATGTACAATAATCTCACCTGTATAGCTATTATATAGGCATATACGTGATATAAGTCATAAATCATTTTAATACAATTTTATTTTTAAATCACTGATTTCTTTCCGCTAATAAAGTGATAACATTTATTCATGGAATGTTGAATAATATTGTTAACTATTATCGGAAACAAAAATAAATATAATTATTTTAATAACTAGGAAACTAACGCGTTAGTGCGTTATTTCATAGAGATTACTATTGCTGCGTTACTGGCAAGTAATTGCGTTACAGTCAATTGTAATTTGCGTTACGTTACTACCCAAAACTGCGTACAAATAAGATTCCGAATGGAGACGGTGTGTCACGAATATTGGTTTTTGAACTACAACAACATGTTATTATAAATCGATCAATTGGAATTCGTTAATTAAAGCTAAAGAAGATTAAGCTATTGGGAAATCTTCAATTGAAAAATGTCTAACATTAAAAATTGAATCACATTTTACTCAAAGTAACGCAACTGTAACAAGATTACCGCTGCGTGCCTGCGTTACTGAAAAAGTAATTGCGTTACAGTAATTTGTAATAACCCAACAAACACTGTTTTTTTACGTTATGTTCGGTGGAATGTTATCAAAAATGACATCGATTCGACCGAACACTTTGCAACACGTCGTCGTTCGGCTCCTCTCGGTCGTCGACAGGACGCGCATTGTATACACGTATGTTTTAATACACGAGTGCGCCAAGACGGAATGTAAATAATGTCAAAAGAGACATTATATTATGTACATCCTTTATACGAGATTCCATAAATAATTCAACCGCATTATGTGTTCCGTATTCTATTGATGTACTTAAAAAATACAATCCGTAAAAAAATAAACTATCTACGATGCAGACGGCATTATACTGCGCTACTGCAGCTGCGTGTGTTGACGAATAATATTGTCCTTCAAAAGTTTCGTAGAATAACTTTGAGTGCATTTCCATCTAGCTATCCGCAATGTCGGTTTTTTTTTTTTTTGTTCATAATATTATGTTTATTTAAAAAAAAAAAGACGATCCAACATTCTGCACTGTACAATAATAATATATATACACTAGGTACTAGTGTAGACACTATGACAACGAGTGATGGTTTGACAAGTCGACAGACACGGAAGTCTTAAATTTCGAAAATTTAATTTCTAGAAATTTCGAGTAATTTAGAAATGTAATTTTTCATTTCAAAGACAACGTCAACTCGTTATCCGTTGATATTTCAAAAGTTTGAAATCATTTTTAGTTTGTTTTAGCGATATATTTCATTAGTTTGACTTAATTAATAATCTTAAATAGTTTTTACAGACCCAACAGTCAATACATAATTTATTTTCATTTTTTAAATAAATTGTATTATTTTATATTAATCGTAAA
This sequence comes from Macrosiphum rosae, assembly GCA_016617965.1. Classification (NCBI taxonomy): domain Eukaryota; kingdom Metazoa; phylum Arthropoda; class Insecta; order Hemiptera; family Aphididae; genus Macrosiphum; species Macrosiphum rosae. Next base: position 12,851 of record WHPZ01571551.1, on the reverse strand, counting down.
CCACCAACATATTATATGTGAATATCAACTATCTATCATTAATAGATTTTCGTTGTTTTTACTATAAATTTACAGTACGCCGGCATTTTATTTTAAACTTTTTCACTACATAAGTACATTATAAAAAGAAGGTGAAATCACCCATTGCTATCAGATATGCAGGTTGAGTTTTTCTTCAGGGCGAGGGGTTGGCGATAGTTAAATCTAAGACAAACGAGAGGAATATTATTTATTGTTTGAATTTTGGTGAAAAAAACAAATTAAAAAAAAAAGAAAACTATTATAACATACTTCAGAGGTCCTACCAATGGGATTGTCTCGTCTCTTAATACATTTTCGTATATATTTATATTTTATCACATTTATATCATTTACTTATATTAGTATAAATTGCAAATGAAGTAGGTTTGATAAGGTTCAAATTTAAGGTCCATTTTTTTACAGAATATTCTATGTCATATTGATGCATAGAAATGAAACTATCCAAACTTAAGTTTATATCATTAAATGGCTGAATATCTAACTTAGTGACAAATACAAAAATATGCTTCTTATCTTTTCTTATCGCTTATCAGCATTAACAACAATAGAGATATATTTTTTGTCTAATTTACATTATTTTTCATGTCAATGAAATTTAGATTTCTTAATTTTCGTCTTGGCCCCCGTAACATTGTGGGCCCTGGACACTTAAACCATCCCCCCCAAATCTGGACTTTACTGTACCCAATAAGTTATTATAGGTACGTAAATAAAAAACAATTGATGATTTCAGAAATATAACACTATTTTATTATTGATATTTCTTTTTTCTCGAGCCTAATATTGAAATCGTTGTCACTGCGTGGCGACGTCATGGTCAGGTGTACACACACGATTCATGAAAATCCTACCAAACTGTTTCTACGACAATAATATTTAAAACTTTACCGTCTCGCGCCGCGATCGTTGAATACGAATACACGGTTCGTTTTTTTTTTTTATTATTATTATTCGTTTACGATTTCGTACTGTCTCGTGAAATTTGAAACTACAGTAAAATTATGTATGATTACAAGGCCGACCAAAAATATTGTCATCACGTTAAACCTCCAGAAACGATGCACCGAATATTGATTTCAAGGTTTTTTATGAACTCGATAGTGTTCGGGGGGTTTTTTTTACCGCCACACTCTCGTTAACCTATACTCGCACTACCTATACCCGGGTAGTTGTTTTGTGATTTTTATTCGATTATTGGCCCCTCCCGCGACGCCGTTAACGTCGCACACGATTTATATTTATTTGAACGGTACGGGACGTAAATATACACAAAACTCGGCTAAACGGCTATGCAAACGGTCTCGTACACAACAAGTGATTTATTCGTGTGCGCAAACATCGTTAAGAAATTGATTTAACATAATACAATATATATATATATAAAGAAAACCGTTGGCGGAAGGTCAAACGTTTGCTTTGCGTCGTCGTCGTCGTTGTCGGCACTGAATTAGAAAACACAATTTTTTTTATTTCCAAACGTCGGGTCGATATCGCACCAAAGTAGGTGCACACACCAGCACGGCCCGGCGTCGCAGAGTCTGCGGTATATAATAATAATATTTCGTTTAAAATTTAAATCGAGCCGAAACGTCGCGCGTCGTTGAACCCCCCCCCCGCCCCACTCAATGGGACAATACGACTTATTTTTGTCGCCGCTCATTGATCTCTAGCGGAGATTTTTGGCCGCGTGTCACGTAGTCTTCTCGGTGCAGGGGTCCTCGAAATGTGTATGCGACTCGACTAGGTCAAGGACGGAGTGATGGGGGGGGGGAGGAGGGTTGAAAAACGAAAAATAAACGTGAAGGACAGACATTTTCGAATCGTCGAGACGAGTGTCCGAATGATTAAACGAAAAAATGCGTCGTGAAAACAATACTCTCGTCAGGTGTATGGAAAAAAAAAACGGAGCGTGCTCGCCCTCCCTCTTACCGATGTCACCCTCCCCTAAGGTGTCGTCTCGGGGGGATACGTTCGCGTATTTACGGTTTCAAAATATTTCCGGAACGTGCCTCGACGCCACAACGGTCGTAAACGTGTACGGACGTTATTCGTCTCGAGCTCGAGTTTTTCTTTTTTAGTTTTTTTCGTAAAATGAATAACCTCCCGTTTGCGGACCGAAGTTATTGTGCATATACCTTCACGACGGAGGAAATCTGACTGATGAAATATATAATATCGTATAGCGTAATATATAGTGCCCGTGTATTAGACGCGTCGGAAAAAAAAACGAGTGAAAATGAACAGATGTTGCGCGCGCGCTCCAGATTATTCGCCGAGTGTATTTTATCATCCTTAAGTAGTGTGACTTAGTGCGAGTTCTGTCGGGAAATCGTTTCCTTTTTATTTATTTATTTATTTTCGACGCGAGAGAATCGCATCGTATCGCGAACTCGGTGGAAACGAGAATAATACATTATAATATTGTTTACGGCGGAAAATTGATTACGCGTCGCGTAGCCGAGTGGTGTGAGATTTCATAAATTTTATTTTTTTTGCTAACGTTTTCACAAAAAAATTTAAAAAAAAATATGAACGTTGTACAATTATCTATCGTATTAATTTCTTGTCAAATAAATCTATTGACATTATAATGTATAATTATTATCGAATATTTAACCTACATAAAACAGTGCCCGCGATTGCGTATCACCATTTACCAATATTTTAATATCGGTTTGGTATTATTCAATTGAAAATAATAAAAAATCCAAAATACAAATAAACTTATCTCGGTGAAAAAAATGTGCACTTAAGATTCCGAGCGAAACGACGAATGTATTGATTTTACAATGACGTGTGTTTGTTTTTTTATTTATTTATTTTTGTGTCTGTCATCACCTTTTAGGACAGTATAAGTGCTTGGATTTTCTTCAACAGTATCTTTTCTGATAGGAAAGTGAATCTAGTTAGTACTTTGGGGGGGGTCAAAAGTAAAAATTTTACAGTAGTTTTCAAAAGCGCAGTGAAAAACAAAAGAAAAATTAAAGAAAAACGGGAATTTATAAGCAACATCTGTTTTCGAAAAAATCGATTTTGGTTTTTGGTGAAACTCTAAAACAAACGACCTTAGATACATGAAATTTTGACTGAATGTTTATATTAGTATTTCCTATACACCATACAATTTTTAAAATAATTTGGCTCTTTTTGAGCTGTTTACGGACATTGTCAGTTTTCAATATTTTTAGTTTTTTTTTTTCTATAAATATCAATAAAATTTTATTTGTTTGTTAAAAGCTTGACAATTTATTTTATTTAAATTCCTGGTATATTTTTTCAAAGGCAGATGAAAAAAATTTAAAATCCCTAGTGACAATTTATTTTATAAACATTTAAAGTTCAAATATTGACAAAATACGTAAAAATTACGAAAATTTGTGAATTATTTCGAGTTAGAAATTCATAAAAAGTTTCTTTTTAAATCTAAGATTTGAAAATTTTATACAAGATTCCTCATAAGTTCGTCTACCTTTATCAAAAAAAATATGACTACGAGAAACTCAAATTAAATTTTTATGAGCGTTTGAAATTCATATTTTTACAACGTCATTTGATATTCACTCGATTTCTCATGTAACTATTTTCTTATCTTGCTGTAATTAAAAAATGAATGACTGTAGATACTTTAAAATTTGACAGAATTTTTATATTAGCATTTCCTATACACCATACAATTTTCAAAAAAATTTGATTTTTTTTTAGCTGTTTACGGACATTGTCAATTTTCAATATTTTTAGTTTTTTTTTTCTATAAATATCAATACATTTTTTTTTGTTGGGTAAAAAAGCGTGAAAATGTAATGCAAAGCTCCTGATATAGTGTTACAATAGCAGTTGAAAAATATTAAAAATACATAGGCACAATTGGTTTTTATAAGCATTTAAAGTTCAAATTTTGACAAAACTTATCACTTTTAAAATTGAATAATAATTTTGTAGTGAAAAATGTATAAAATGTTCAACTTTTATAGCTAAGGATTGATAATTTAAAACAAGATTCCACGTAAATAGGTTATATATAAGTTACTTTATTCACCGTTGTTAAAATTTTTTCATAATTTATAGTAATATTATGATTCTATCAATATTTAAAATTTATAAAATTGGTCCATGTATGATGAATACCAGATCCCTCATATTACATAAATGTTATGCTATTGTAAAAATATGTTTAAAGACACTTATCCGCAACATAAACATTTGAACAGATAACTTACTGACAATATTAAGTAGATGAATTTTCGATTTCGATGAATTAAAATTTTAAGAAAAATTATCCACTTGATAAATTTGCTTACATACATCAAACAAGGGAGGTCATAATTTTAAAAAGAGAAGTTTGCTAAGTAATTCAAAAAATCCTAAGAATTTGAAAATTTAGTCATCAATTAGTCTATTATTTAAAAATTCCAAAAACCAGAATATGAATTAGTAAATTGTTCAGAGCTTACTATAATAGTCACGACCCCAATCTTAGTAAACAAATTGGTGTATTTGGTGTTCGAATCATATCAATATCATATTATATTATATAACTCAGAAGAAAAGTATCCCTTAACATGCAAAGTATCAAATATATAAACTAAAACATGTAATATTATATGAGTAAGTTTATACGTCGCAGTGACTTCGGGCATAGAACTCAAGCCCGTCCTGTCCGTGTCCTCAGTAACATTACAAGCATACCATACAGAGAGAGTCATACTAGAGACCCATACCTTCTACACATCATAAATTTATATCACATTCTAAAAAAATTATTAAATTAAAAATAATTAATAAAACGGAAACCTGTTTAAAGTTATGATGAAAATCAAAATTATATATTTATGAGGTGAAATATATCATGCAATCATTATATTTTCGTCACAATCGACCACGGTCTGATACTCATCAATTACTGATTACAAATTACAAATTACATTCATTGTACCTAACTTTATCACAAGAGCCACGATAAAGTTAATGTAATAATTTAATATTAAAATTTCTAACCGCACCTAGATGATTTTATTTTGAATTTGATTTAAACACTGAGTTTAATATAGGAAACAATCAAAAATAAGTATTTTAGTAATGGGTAGGTGAAATTAAATCAAATTTAGTCTCAATATATCTATCATCACACTCGATTGATCCTTAAGAGGGGTTTCTCTATCCTGTACGGAGACGTCTTAACTTAAAAACAGAAACCATGTGACCGAAGCCCCATCTGAAGATTCCGCTTTTTTGCTCGGCACTCATAACGACTTGGTGTCTCTCCTGTAAAACCGCACCACACTCTAATATGATATGGTTTCGATCAATCACGCAGTTGTTCCGCGTAACTGTGTTTTTCCAGTTTTTACACTAACGGTTCCCGAGGACATAACGTCCTCTCGAAAAACCTTCGTGCTTGAGGTGGGGTGGTGGCATACAATATATTATTATAGTACGTGATCGACATGATATATCGAACGTCGATTACAGAAAGGACGGTTCACCGCCTCCGAAAACGGCGGTCATCTCGGAAATTGCGATAATCAGCGCGATGACTGTGGAACGACCACCCGCTGATTCGAAATCGATTTTACAATAAATTTCCGAAATTCGCGAGGCGCCGGACACCTGCAGGACGTTTAAAGCGGCCCAACGAAAATTGTTAGGTGTCGATTTTTTTTTTTTAAATCATTATTAAAATATAATGATAAATCAAACTGTAAACGGTGAGTAGTGCTAGTATTGCTTTGTTGTAGGTACGTTAGGTATATCGTGCGGAGGGATATATAATGCAGTAATGGGCTCGATGACATATTATAATCGTTGACTGCGAAAAACTATTCTGATCCGATCTGTCGGCCTACATTAAAATAATATTTTAAATTACAGATATGACGTATCAATGAAATCGTTATTCTCCGTTAAAATAACTAAGTTCGTCCAAATTTTAACTTAAAATACCTATTGAAAGAGACTGAGTACATATCATTTATAGATTTTTCATCACACTACGAAGTATATAATATGAGAAACCTTCTTTTAAGTTTTAAATTCCAAGCTATAAAAATTGAACATTTTATGAATTTTCAACCACAAAATAATTTTCAAATATGAACTTTAAACGCTTATGAAAATCGATTGTCACCATATTGTATCTTTAATATTTTTGAATTGTTGTTAATTAATTTTCAAGTTTTTCGACATGGCAACAACATTTTATCCACAAAAATTTTGAAAATAAATTGAGGAAATTCGGAAATTCGAAAATGTCCTATTTCTGTAAATAACTTAAATAGAGTCAAAATATGTCGAATATCGTATAGTGTTGAACAACACCTAGCCAACCCCCTAATTGCGCCCACAAAGTGAGCCTGTAGAGTTACCCTGTGACGTATAGCACCGCCATCGATTAAATGTAATGATAATATTATTTCAACGTGTTGACACGAAGTGTACTTATGACTTTAGTGACCGATAAAATTTTTGCCAATCTTGCTGCGGTTTATAAACCAATAATATAATACGACTTTACGGTACTTACTCTCGACCATCAAATATAATATTTTATGACATCTGTTCCCAAAGTGTGTGATGCGGTGCCCTGGCGATATCTTTAAGGGGTCACCGATCTACCAAAAAATGTTATATGATCCAAAAAAAAATTTGAAAACAAAACCACGGTGGTGACGGAAATAATTACGACCATGTAAATCTCTCTCTCCCTCTCTCTCTCTCTCTCTCTCTCTCTCTCTCTCTATGGATTCAATCCGTAGGTTGGTTTGCAGCCATCTTCCAGTCTTCCCTCTTATCCGCTTTCCTTTTCATTTCCACTTATGGGTCACATCCTTGGTCCTTTATTATCTGTTGAATGAATTCCAATCTTGGTCTACCCCTACGGTACTTTCCTTATACTGTTTCTTCTATTATCAATTTCAACAATTCTTAGTGTCTCATGATATGGCCTATCCATTCGTTCCGTCTTCTGACTATGCTATTCCATAGTAACTTTCCATCTGGTATTCGATTATGAAAATAAAAATGTACAATTTAAATTTCATAAATATTTTTATATTATTGCCCATCACAATATTAATTATTATTAACTGATTTTTGTTTAATTTTTCTATTTTTATGATTATTCATGATTTGATATAATGACTTGGGGTAGGGCGTCCTAACCTTGGTTCAAATAGGGTAGCACAAATCAAAAAAGTTTGGGAACCCCTGTTCTATGAAATAAAATGTAATATCATTGCAATGAAAATAAGTGTATAGACAAATACGAGTATTATTAGTGTACGAACAAAAGTGGTCATTAACTGGTGGAAAAGTTAATATTTTTTTCAAGCTTTTTAATAATTATATAACAACTTGGCAGGCTAATTTACTATCCAAATAACTCAGTGTTTCAACTGATTTTTTTTTTTGTGACCATTTTAATGACTTGGCATTTTATGTAATTAATTTTTGAATAATTCAACGTTTATTTATAATTAAGTTTATAGACACCTGTAGGTAATGAAGGTTTAAATTATATCGTTATAATCTATTTATATTGTACGTGTTCGAGACATAAATATATGACATTTTATGACGTTTGTCCGTGATGGTAAGAACCGCAATTAATATTTAAACCAATTGTGGTGACAGTCTCATTCTCAATTATTATTTACGTAAAGGTATATAATTGTTACTTTTCCAAAAATACATTAATTGTTTAAAGTGTGTCACCATTTGTATGAATCCAAATTAGTGTGTCATGGTAAACAAAAAATTTGAGGACCACTGGTTTACACACATAGATTTTCTAACTACAACAGTGTGCATTGAGTACTGTGAATATTTACGAAAACGGTTGGTCACAGGGAAGTGTTATTGTCATTTTATCATTATAACCGCATTGACTATACAGGAGTCCAAAACAAAATAAATTAAAATTGCGATTATCTTAGAATAAGAATGTTAGATATTGGATCCAAGGGGACACATAATTATTGTAGCTTGGTACTAGTAATTATACACCACTGACGAATATATTATGTACACATCTATTGTTGAGAGAGACCAACAGTAATGTATGCACCCCCCCCCCAAATTCAGTTCTATGGTCGTGATATTAAGATATATCGCTGGCAGTTGTGTTATTTTTTTCCATTTCCAACACGCTGAACCTAACTCGGACCGTCTACATAATATACGCGCATAATAATAGATTTAGATAATAGGTTTAGATTCACAATAATTGTCCAACCCGAGGAGGTGCTCAAACAGGAATTTTGAGATTTAAGAAGGAAATTTTTGTTTTTAAATGGTCGCTTTCTGTTACAGGAGAAATAATTAGTAGAAATCAGTATTTATTTTTTTATTGGTTGCCATTGGTTGTCGGGCAGATCAGGTACAAGCTTGCATCAAATCGATTTTTCGCACATTGCCTACCTGCAGGATGTCTGAGTTTCACTTACAACGACGAGTTACACCCCAAAAGGAGTTGAAAAGTCGCAATTTTTTTAAGAGTCATAATTTTTTCACGGGCAACAAAGTGCACGGGATCATCTAGTTATTTATAAGCCTATACTCGTACACCGCCCAATCGTGCACACAATTTGCACGACACTTTTTTAAGGTACTATTTCGGGGAAAAATGGCGGGAGGGGGGTGATCGTGCTCAAACGATCGACCTGTATATTTTTATTTGTGTGTAAGATATTAAAAAATCACCGTATAGTGTGCTGATGTAGATTTCGATAAATTCTCGCCGTATCGAATTCGGTCGGCTTGTGTGTAACCAATTTCGACTTGACGAACTTTCGACGGGTGCCGAACTCTTATTTTCCGTCCCTCGAAATTCGTCACACCGCCTGCAGTCGACTGTATACAGGTACGTAATGATATTGTGATATATCTCGGGCAGATGTGTGATTTTTTTCCATTTCCAACGCTCTGAACCCGACTCGGACCGTCTACATAACATTATACGCATAATAATAATAATAATATATTATTTATAAGCTTATACGCGCATCGCCCGATCGTGCACACGATTTGTATACGTCTTTACCTTCGGCCGGTCCAATTCGGCGAGCGCACACGTGACATTACGTTATAAATTTGTACAATTTATACGAGTACGATATATATATATGTGTATTGTGCGAGCGTGACTACAGGTAGGCGCGAGGAGTCGGGCGAAATATAAAAAATTTACATTTTATTAAATTCACCGGAAATTCGGTTACGCCGAAGGGTCGCGCTCGTCTGTGCTAATAATATTATTATTGTTATTGGCGTCGGATACGACATTTGAATATTAAGTCCGACGTTTACGTTTCGTTTCCAGAGCTAATTCAATCTGCGGTAAGCGTCCGCAGAACACAAGCCACTCCACTTATTACGGTAATTTATTATTATCATCGTTTAGACGTCGTTGCAACTAGATTACGTTTTTTTCGATCGTTTCCCCGGGACGCGATTGGGTGCTGGAGAATAGAAAAAAAAAACGTATTCGAGAATATTTTTGAAAAAACTCAATATCGAGGTGCTCGATGGTAAAGTACGGAAGAAAAAAACTGTGCTCGTTGTGCGTGCCGCCGACGCGCAAAAGAAATTCCGCTTGAAATGATTTCGATAGAGTTTATATTGATGGATAGTAATATTAACTCGGCAAAACGTATCACGAAGTCTAATTCGTTTGGGTTCTGAAATATATATGATAAAAACTACAAGTACGGGGACACATTTTAGGGAGGGGTTTGGGGGTGATCACCGCACTCTCCAGCTCTGTATTACTTGCCGTATTGTATCATTTGAAAAATATGATCGATGGAAATCGAAATTGATCAAAATTGTTATAAAGTATAAACAAATTTTGCATTTTTAATAGATCAAAATATGTTATGAAAATCCCCTTTGACGAAAGACTTAACCGGTCCACGCAACGCTCAAAGACGGACGTGCATCGTGTTGATCCCCAACCCATTCTTTATGCGAATAAATTTTCAAAATCATTGTGAGGTAATTGAGAGTAACTGGAATACCCCGAATTAGTAAACGCTTCCCTTGGTCGCTAAGTCAAAAGAATCTAAGGGGACCATGTTCAAGTATAGCCCCCAGCACTCTTTCAGATCGCATCTAAGTTTTCTGACGACTTACAAATTCCGAAATTGCATTCACAATTGTCTATAACTCGTGTACTCGACACACAAAACTTATTTTTGATTTGACATACGAGGAGGGCGCTTACTGATTCGGAGATTGCATTTACAATTTTACAGCGCGAAATAAATTTGAAAATATTTGCATATTATAGCCTTTGGGCAGGGGGAGGGCAACACGATGTACGTTAATGACAGTATAAAAGCACATGTATACAATACTGTTGTTGCACGCGTCATGTATAATAAGGTCGACACAACATGGTAAAAAAAATTCCAACCTTCCCATCACCGCCGGGGACTAAAATACAAAATGTTATTAATTTTTTTTTTCAACTAACAATGTTTTGCTGTTTTGTTTTAATTTCGTCGTCTACACGTGGACACCCGCGGGGCTTTGCCCACCCAAACCTCGTTTCTCACTATAAATACCATATTATTATAATATTATTAAACCGGAGACCCATCCTCTGTGGACAGACGAGTTCGCAAAAATTCGTTTTCGCATTTATTATATAATATTTGCGTACTACGACGCCGTTGCGTAAAATAATATTATTATTTATTATACTCTCAGATCACGGACGGCAACAGTAACAATAATATAACAGAAACCAGTGTCGTGTTTAAGGGGGTTTGACCGGGGGCTCCAAATTCTGGGTCCCTCGAAGGGGCGCTATAGGTTAAATTGTTTTCAATGCGAATTTATAACAAAAAAAAAATTATTAATTTTTTTATTTCATTGGATTTGTTGAGAAATTATATTAGTGATAACTGATAAGGGATAACCTGTTACTCTTCTTACTATATTATTATCTTTTACATTTCTATATATATTTAAATTATTTTATTATATTGCCATATGTCAAATTTAGAAGAAAAAAGGCTAACATCTAAAATTATAATTTATTTTATTTATTTTATAATGGTTTACTTTTTATTAGGATTAAATGGAGTGGTGATGGTAAAATTAAACAGTTGTCTAAAAGAGTCGAAGCATAAGTGCAATAAGGGGGAAATTATACAGGCATCGCTTTTAACTGTGGGAAAAAGTAAATATTTTAATTAGAGGGAGCTTAAAAGTTTTTCGTGACCGTAAGTAAAACGAAACTGAGGGAAAAAGGGTGCCAAAGTGCCTACATAATTATATGTCGACAATTAAAATTACCTATGGTTACCTACATATTATAAACAATAATTAAAACTGATATTGAGCCTTTTTACAATCTATCCATGTTAACGACTGGATGAAAATATGTAATATTATATTATATCTATTGAATATATTGTTCTTTTTGTATTGTTAGATCTATATCAATACAATGACATAACGACGTCATAATATGTATGACAACAACGGATTGCGCGTTTCATACCTACCTTAAATCTCTGAATGTTTTTTTTTAATATAAATCTTGTCAAATGCCCATGTATGTACTAAAATATAGACACTCATAAATCATATTTAACCAATTACCAAGAATGAAGTAACTGATATACCATTTATCAAATATAAAAAATCTAGTGGTCTCTACGAATTTGATTTTGGTTCATTCGTAAAACAGATGGGGAAATTAACTAATGACTAATAATATATTTTCACTATGCCCATTATGGCTCGTAGAGTGCCCGCACGTACGCACGGCGATGGCAAGAACAATGCAGATATTGTACAACTAATATTATTCTCATTTTATAAATAATTTATATTGTATTCGAATTTTAGTAACATTTGTTTTATTCGTAATCACGAGGCAAAAAACTATTAAGGCTCGGACGCCTCGTAGTTCATGTTTGCAAAACAGTACAGTAATTAAAAAAAAATTTTAGTTATTCATTATTATAGAGCTCGAATTTATATGCGTTAAAAACAAACCAAACATGAGGATAAAAATCTTAAATATGCATAAATATATGCACTAAAATGTTGAAATATGCACAGAAAAAATTAGCAAAAAATTAGTATTTTTTGATCATTTATTTAAAACTTATAATATAATATTAAGTAATAAAAGTGGGAATTACGACTGAAAGCAAATAATTGCAGTCAGCGGTCGTAATCGATATTTTCTTACCTTGCCATCTTGGTATACCTAGGTATTTCGTTTCACCGATTATTGATCTAAGATCATTTTTGGGAAAGCCGGTTATACCTACAAGTATACCTATTAATTTATTTTGATATAAATGTATATTATTTTTCATTATATGGCTGCAATAATATATATATTGCAAAAATTTATAAAAAAAAAAACAACGAAATATGCACTAAAAGATGAAATATGCAATTGAAATTGTAAAATAAGCCCTTAAAATAGAAAAAATGGGTAAATGTCCAAATATGCAAAATATGCACTAAATAGTTTCATTATTTAAATCGTTATATTGTCATGAAACGACTTTTGTACTCACATAGAACACCATACGATCAACCAGAATAAATATGAAAATGCATACACATCCGCGCTCTATTCATTAATATAATTTTTGTAGGGGCACTATTATAATGAAATGAAGGGGTCAGTGGATAAAGGTGATAACTCACAATTTTGAAATTATTCAAGACGGTAGTTTTAGTGGTCAATAAACGTTTGGAACTTTTTTACTGTTCAAATGCTAAGAAATCTCTGATAACAAAAACAATGTGTATTTTAAAGTCATAAACAATACTCTGAAAAT
>WHPZ01571546.1:0-13546 GCA_016617965.1 Macrosiphum rosae | reverse complement strand
TTGAAAAACTGAAAAATTGATTATAATATTAAACCACGAAGGTTCACTAAAACGTAACGGGACCAATCGTCGGCCACTAAATCAAATTTAAGGGATTATCATATTATTATGATTCGTTACATCGGGGGCGTATTAAGGGGGGGCACACATTCCCCCTCCATTCGCAGTATTTGAAATGGAATGAGGCAATATTATATACCTACAATAATATACATATTTATTTGTATAATATTGTACCACACACAATATATTTCGAACCGGGAAAATTATCGATTCGATGAGGCTTCCCCCGAGTTCCCCGCCGAGTTCTCCAAGTATGTATAGGTACTGGAGCAGAGTGATTACGCGAGAACATTTTCAAACGCCGCCTATAGCTTTTATAGTCTTGTTTTCGGCCTCAACGGTCTCGTTCCACATGGAGGACTTTTATTGCCTTTTGCCATTAATCTCCGCGTCGGTCACGCCGACGGTAGTTGCTGTATAGTTATGTACTTATGTATCAAACGCGTGTCCGAATGATATACATTTCGATACATACACATATAGACGAACGTTACGAGTCAGATTATACATACGTATATATTACTGTATAAACTTTGGAGAACTTTCTGGTTCGTTTTTGAGCTAATATTATTTATATTTAAAACACTGTACACTCGGAGACCAAATCGAGACCTCGCTGAAAAGCTTGTGATGTATTTCCTGTCACGTAAATGTACAAACGCACTCGTATACGCATCTCTTTAACATTACGACGGTAAACCGAAATATCATATTACAATATATACCAGCCAGACGGCAGCATTAGCATCTGTGAAATGAATATCACGTATTTATTTATTATATTATAGAACACACGCGAACTATTTTCTGTTATTGTTTTATTTATAATACGTAGGTATATGTATATATAGAGTTACTCCGATGATGCGTCTTTCTGTCTTTGCAGTTACTATATGTATAATAAATAACTGGATAATGCAACTCTTACAGCTAACCAACGGCGTATATCAATATGTATTATATTATCTGTGTATACGTATGTTTAAATAATAAACTTAATAGTTAATGCAATTAAAAAATATAGGCAGGTGATATATGATCTCATATTATATTATAATATATATATGCGTATAAATAAATTAACACTTAGATTATGGATATGTCAATGTCACATAATAAAAAATGCAATGTTATAGGTACTTTATTATGCAATATATAATATAATATGCGTATACTGCGTTTAATTTAAAAACACTAAAGAAAGAATATAAACACCTGTGTCTTATATATTACTGGTTTTCAAGCGCTCCCGTTTTGGATTTTTAACCTCTGAAATTGTATAAGTGAACGTTTCGGAATAATACAGACTTTGGCTTTTAATTTCAGAATTAGACCTACGCTTTCTATGTGGTTTTAAATTACATTTTTTTTCCTTTTCTTGCTATAAGTATATTTTACAATTTTTATAACTGACGAAAGTGATGTGGAATGGATAGTATTGATTGATAACTCTTGTGTGAAGACTCCGTCCATTGATGGAATTTCATACAATTTAATGTAGATGTAAAATTCACACAAATCCGTAAAATTATACTTACAAACGTGAATTTTAGATGTTATAGGTGTGACTTGTATTTATTGTATCATACGATGTTAGTATCATATCACAGAAATACATGATATATTTTAACTGAATAAACATTGTCTATGAATAAAATATGCAACTAGGACACTAGGTACTCACGTCCTGCAGTATGACTATATTATAAACTAACGATTTGTAACTTATGCACATTCGTCATTCAATATGTATTTGGCTAAATAAAATGAAAAAAACATAAAATAAAATATTAAAACAGTCGTTTTTGTGATATATATTTATAGTTCAACTTTAACTTGGTAAATATAGTGCAAAAACAAATATTTTTCAAGTACCTACGATTTAAGCTCAAAAATAATTTTTAACAACACCATTTACCTAAGAATATACTTAATACGGCTTACACCTACTACGGACCCTTCCGTATTAACCACATAAAAAAAATTCAGATTTTACAGTCCATTTTGCATATTTTTGTTCAAAATATATTTTTCTCAGTAATAAAAATGCTTTATTTGACACAACGTAGAGTTAACTTTCAAGCGTTCTCCTGAAGATTGATTTTATACTCCCATCTAAAGTGCATTTTAAACTCACTTAATAATATATAATATACATATATAATGTACAATTTAATTTTTGATTTATTTTATTTTTAATTGATAAAGTAATGTTCCTTCACTTTGACGTTGTAAATAATAGTTGATGAAATTATAAACTATATAATTAGATAATGTTTTCAAACTATTCCTCAATATGAAAAAAAAAACCATTCATTAATTACATTAATTATTATTAATTTAATATTTTATCAATTGGAAAACTATAACATCATAATTTTTCAATAGCAAAATACTAAATAGTAAACATAGGCGGCACTATAAAGTACATACATCTAAATATTATCTATTCGTATTTAGTAGGTACTTACAGAGATATAAAATATGAATTAACCATACAATATAAATGCCACAACCATATAAAATACATGCAAAACTGACTAAATATATGAGCCATAATATGTTATATATGTAATATGTATAGATTGAATGCATTAGAGTTTTTTTTTAGGTTATATATAGTAGATTATATCTAAGTACATCTAGGTTATAATATGCTATATGGTTATAAAAAAAAAAAAAAAAGGTTATAATATGCAATATCTACTAAAAATTATGTTAATAAATGCTATATAGTGTATGGAGTTCTGACGTATTTACAATAAACTTAAGAAACATATTAGTACCTACACATTTAATAAAAATATTATTGTCCCTCTTTGTCCAGCATGTAAATTATTTTGTTTATTATTAAATTTCTCATACATTATTAAATTTTAATTTTATGCCATTATAAGCAGAACAGGTAGTGTATTATGTAACATATCATATCGTCATTTCCATCACAGTCACTTTTAGTTAATTATTTGAATTATTTTTTTTTCGTTTTTTTTTGTTATTTTTCATTTCATTTTCTAAAACAAAATAATATAACATTATAATAAATTAATATTTAGGAGCATATTTATATTTTACTGAATTATAGAGAGACATCTATGACTAATGAGTGTATACAACCTTGATTATCTATGTAGCTGTATAATTTTCCTCAGCATTTTCCGCACAATTGTCCGTTTATGGCTTATCTAAAAAAAGTATGAAAACTAATAATCACTAAATTAACATAAAAAATATACATGTAAAAAAGAAATTTAGTCTCGTAAGTTGAAAAATTCCCCTTGTATAAAAAACTTTACTGTACCTACTATAATGGACAATACTATCTCGTCTACGCATGATTCGCCGTGCAGTGTTCACATAGACAAATATAATATTATCTACATGAGAAATAAAAGCTGCGCCATTCTGATAGGCCGTCTTTGTTATGATTAGATTACACCGGCCACAATATCAATATTTTTACTTTATACGTCATTTTATTATGATAATAACGAACCAAATTAAAATAAAGTAGGTAGGAATTTCGTCAGCCCTGAGCCCACCAACTCCCTATATACTCCCATCGTCGTTATAAAAATGACAATGTCTAAATAATTAGATATTAATTACTAATCATTGTTCATCCCTTGCGAACGAAATAACTTGTAGGTACTTCGTTCTCATCATATTCCATTAATTTTTAGCACTACATAATAATTTTTGGACGGCGATTTGCAGGTTTGCTCAGTCTTTCTAGATAAACAAGAAATAAACGACCCGGACGAATAAAATTACGGTTTCCAGATCCGAATGCATTATTAGTCCCCTCTCCGCCATCACGACTGTACACACACGTTATATTATGTAGTGTACATTTTTTTATTTATTTATATGAACACTCACGCACTGAGCCGAACATATTCCTGCGGCGGCATATAGTTGCTGCCCGACGACAGTGGGTATATAATATAAGCGATAATTTATATATATTATACAATATATACGGCGTACAGCTGCATAAGTATGAACGCGTACGACCATAAAGGTGACAACGACCGTGTATCTATTAAACGCATATTTATACGAAACCATGTATAGTATAATATTATGATATTGTGTAGTTGGGCAACGGTTGGTCTTCAGAATATCCGCATATACTATATTGCGGTCCTGTGAATATTTAAACGACCGCGAAGTCCGTATTTCGTGTAATAGCAAATAATATACAGAGTGTATCTTATGTCATTGTATACTCGGGATCTTTAACGATTATGGATCGATATGGCATAGAATTTCGTTAAAACGAAAAAAGACGTGTTTCTTTGTTTTTAACAGGTTGGTACATTTTTTTATACCAATTTCAAAATTTTTAACACGCAGGTGTACCAATAGCAAAATCAACTTTATTTTTTCAAATGGTAATTATTGTATATATTTTAATGGATTCTGCAGGTAAAGCTTTTTTTTCTGAAAATGTTGATAGTCCGCTGCAATCGTCAATTGTGGTTCTCAAGTTTATTAACTATGGTCCTCTAAAGTTTAGTAAAATATGCATATGCGTTAATACTTATAGTTGAAAAAATTGGTATAGGTTTAATTTACAAGAGCTAAATAATTTTTTCTTATAACTACCTTTTTATATACTTAAGTAGTTTAATCGGTAATCTATTGAAACTCTCTCGCTCAAAAAAAAAAAAACATCAACAAAGTTGTTGGCAAACATAGTTCATTATTTTTATTGTAACATATACAATCATCAAAATCAGTATTATTATTTTAATTTGTTATTACCTATAGGTAATGATAATTAATCACTTCACAGTTACTTTTCTTACAATATCATAAATTTGGATTCTTTATTAGGTGGCTAAAGTAATAATGGTAAATTGGTAAATGGTATTCGATTGTTGACATTAATGTCTTAGGTATGTATGGGGGTTAAAAAAAATTGTGTTATGAAAAAAGTGCAATGTTTTGTGGTGCTCTTCTCGTAGTGGGATAAACTTGAAATTTGAACCATATAGGTTCTTTATATTGGTAGGCATCGCATTCAAATTAGGAGTTAAACTTCATAACCCTTCATATTTTTTAGTTTTGGGCATTTACATTTTATTTCGTACTTTTCCTATCATACTTTTACAATAGCATTAATTTGGATTCTTTATTAGTTGTCTAAGGACTAAGGTAATACCTAATGGTATTTGATTATAGTTATAATAATATTGGAAATCTGTAATTAACTCAGATTAAAACTATACATAAGTTATGCACAAACCTATATTGAGATTGAATATTTATCTAAAGATCTTGCAAATAGTTTATTTTCAACTGCTAAATTCATACATTGCATGCGATACCTACCAATATAGGGAACATATGGTTCAAATTTCAAGTTTTAAATTTTAGCTCTTGTAAATTAAACCTATATCAATTATTTCAATTAAAAGTATTAATGCATATTTAAATATTTTAGAGAACCATAGTTAATAAACTAGCAAACCAAAATTGATGATTGCGGACTATCAACGTTTTCAGAAAAAAAAGCTTAACCAGAAATCATTAAAAAATATAATAGTTACCATTTGAAAAATTAAAGTTGATTTTGCTATTGGTACACCTGCGTGTTTAAAAATTTAAAAATTGTTATAAAAAAAATTGCCTGTTAAAAATAAAGAAACGCGTCTTTTTTCGTTTTAACGAAATTCTATGTCATCGATCCATAATCTTTAAAAACCCCGCGTACAATGACATAAGATATACACTCTTTATATATTGTACAATATAGAATTCTGCAGTACTATCAATATTATTATTTCCTTCGTTTCTCTAAGGCTATAATATATGTAATAAATAATTAATATTATTTGATTTAATAATTAAGTCCACACAGACGTGTAATTGCCTATAATATATAATACCTCTACTCTTATATATAGTCTTATAAGCGAAGCTTACCCACTTGACCTACGAAAAGTCGAAAACTTATATCGTCTTTGTACATCCCCTCTCATAAATGTCACAGACTTTATGAGCGCTGGTGTGAACGTCGCGACTTCACAAGGTTTATAAGTATATACGCATTGTCACATCAGCATCATTACATCGCCACATCGGATACATCGTTACTATAGGTGCATGGGAGTGTGCGAAAGTAACACGATAAAGTCTAGTAGAAACTAGGAAGGATTAGTACCTATATGTAGGATTAGTTTTTAACAAAATGTTAAGTATATTGTTTAAAGAATCTGAAAGTTGCAGAACCTGCACTATATGTGTGACCCAGCTGGTAATTAAAAAAATTCGTTAACTTCTTTTAAACTTCATCTGCAAGTTAATATTTTTCTTCATTTAACTTAAGTTAAATAAATTCTTTGTTAACTGTTAACTTAAAAGTTATAAATGATCGTCATTATAACTTGCCCTACTTACAGCCGTAGCATTTAATTGCATTTAATTGCATATAAATTGTTTAGTAAAGTTAATATATACGTAAAACGTATTAGAGATAAAATCACACTATATACAAACGTTCATACAAACTGCATTCTATATTGAAAGAACTACCTAAATATATATTATATATTTTTTTAAAGAAGAGCTTTTTAGCCAATAACTTTTTTCAGCTTTTTGAGGGGCCTCACTAAATTGCTGTCAATTTTAGATCAAAATACCTAAGGTTTTGATAAAATTAAAGTTAATTTACGTTTCCGGTTTCTATTCTGAAAAAAAAAAATTGAACTCGACAGAAAATTGTCAATGATCGTACGGAACACTGTACAAATAAAATCTTATATTATTGTGAACAGTAATATTGCAGAAAACTTGAAAATATGAGTTTTTTTCACATCATTTTTTTTTTCATTTATTAAATTGATTTATTTATTTAGCGAGGTAAGAACTTCGTCACTTTATGGACTCTGAGCTTTGCAGGTTATACACAGCTAAACGACCTAGTTGCAAGCCTATAGTCAGTTACTGCCGTGTTGCTATTTTTTTGTTTTTAATCGCCTGCAGTAGCTCAACTCGCCTTCCCCCACCAAGCCACAATATCTCGCATCCGACTCTTTACGGTCTCGCCATCGCCTCGTACTTGTGTGACCGGGTGAGACTACGGTCGAGCTACTGTCTTTAAGTACACAGGTGAGCAGCTGTCCGATCAGCGACTATCGTATTGTGTATAATGTGTGACCAGATCTTAATAGGTATTACAGACAGTAACACGTATGTTATATACCATTGAAATAATACGTAAAACAAGTAAAATAAGTATTTATAATCAATGGTTATATACTAATATTTATTCGCTCCAGGCTAAAAATAGAACCGTGAAGGATTTTTTCTGAAAGTGCCAAATTCGAACATGTCAATAGTCGATCTACACTTGTCGGTCGTTACGATTAAGACAGTCCAATTCTCATTAATACCGAATTATGCGAGTAGTATGATAAGTGCGCTGTCACTGAGACACCGAGTTTTGCTGCTGTCGTATTGGAAATAACATTCACTCTACTACTGCAAGTGAAATGTATTTGACGCAAAAATAATTAAGTACAACAGAACCATTATGAAATAAATATATATATATATATATTATTATGTTAAATGTCCTAACTGTTTCTGACGTGGAAATGTAGAATAGGTACCCACGTTTTAAAGAGTCGTTTGATTTTTCTCGTCATTTCCACGGCAACGGTACAATTGCGTTAAATTAGATCAATTATATTCGTTTATTTTTTCCATCCCCTATAACAAAAACAGATAACATTATAAATTGTTGTAATATTCAGTATATATAGGCATACACATTAATCAATACTCGTACTTTAGTATACTTAAGTATGCGTGTGGATTAATACTAATAAAATATTCATACTATATATAGACTACCTATATAGTTACATCGTATCAGTCAAATCTAAATATTGCCTGTCAAAAAAATATCCTACCAATGTTATAAACGCGAAAGTTTGCAAGTGTGTTTGTTACTCTTTCGCGTAAAAACTGCAGCCGAATGGATTTTAATGGAACTTTACAATAACATAGCTTATACATCAGAATAACACATAGGCTACAATTTATAAAGATATATTGTGTGAATTTTTTTATTTTTATTTAAATTTAAAAAAAAATGTGTAAATTGTATACCTATATATCTTTTTTAGTAAGAAATAGTCGCTGGCTGAAAATAAATAACATTCAAACAATAAATAATTCAAACAATTATTATTATAATTATTTAGTTTATCAAAAAAAAAAAAAAAACATTTAATCAATCACGGATCGATATTAAGATTCACAATTAGTCCAGCCTTTTATATGGGAGGAGTTCAGTGACATACTTGGTGTAACTTTGATACTTTAGAGTCGAATTATAAAGTTACGTACAAACAGCTGCACGAGATCTATCGCAGGTAGATTGCCTAATACCTGATAATATACTGAATCAGAATTTTTATCCCGGGCAACGGAAGAGTTAAAGATAAATTTTGAACACCATACGTCCATACACCGAATATTATATTAACGAATTGAACAGAGTTTATAGAGTTGGTACATTTAACGGGAAACAAAGTGCACGGGATCAGCTAGTATTTAATATAAATATTTATACTCGGACGTGATATTATACTAAATATTTACAGTATATCTAAATATTCTAGTGCGTAATTGTGTTTAAAAATACTAGTTTAGATTAGTTCCAACCAGTTGGTGAATTTTATAATCAAATATCCAACTTTTGCTCACTCAATTGAAAAGAGAACACTGATCGATTTTGGGTCTTACACGTAATGAATTCGAGGTGAATAGCATATAATTTATCCACTGCGCGGACTTTTTTGGACATTGTCTGGGCGCCACGGATTAAAGTTCTGCAACAACTTAACTTGGATATTCTTCTTTTCTATACCTACATTTATAATTATGTAATATAATTTATTTATTTTTATTCAATTTAAGTCATATTTCATACAATATATAATATATTTTGATTTACAGAAGGTCAACTCAGTAAATAGTAAATACAAAAATAAATGTAAGAATTTTGTTTTTTTTATTTGTGTTTGCCAATTGCATTTAGATTAAATTTAAAATCTAAAAAAAATCTACACAATATGAATATTTAAAATATTCATTTTAAATTTGAGTGAATGCGATTGGTGTATAGGATATCGAATACCTATATAGTTTTTTAAACATCAAATGCTTATAAAAAATTATTGTAGATTTATTATTAACTACTTATCAGTTACGAAGAACATTAAATTACATTTCCAAGTGTTTGAATAAAGCGAAACTGTTTTAAGATTTGGAGAACATTTTAAATACCTATTTAAGGTTATTTTTTTTGTTGAAGTATTACAACTTAATAAGATCGATTACGTAATTACTTATTTTGTCGTAATTAAAAAATATTATTAGTGGGGACTTGTAATGTACACGTGTAATATATTAATATTATATTTTATATACACAATGTTATTTTCAAAACAATTAGATTAATTGTATTATGATATTGCTTATTTATACCACGAACTTATTCACACCGTTTTACGTCGGTATTGACTCAAATGTTAATAAGAATACTGTATGGATATAATTATATACTATTATAATAATAATATAATAAATACAATGTTTTCGGCAAAAATTAATTGAATCTACCGTATTACTAATAGTAAAATAAATTACTCTAATAGTATTATAAATATATCCTAAAAATATATACTTGGTAATTGGGTTGACGGATTTTGCTCAGAATTGATTTTCTATTCAATGACTTATCATTGAATTCAAATTTTATGCATACATTAGAGAGTGACTTACTCAATGATGGGGTACATTCTGTATCTACCGGCTACTGTACAGAATAGTGGTTACCTACTTCCACATTTTTGTTTTCTACCCATCCACTCAGTTTTATGAGTTATTGCAGGTATTTAAAACTTATCTGATAGGTATAGAGTGGCACAAGGTACCCGCAAATGTTGGTTCACTAAGCTCGTCTATATAGGTTAAAATGTTAAATACCTATACTTATAATACATTAATACCCTACTTAAAATATCTATAACTCATAAACTACTTGTCCAAAATTCTATTTGTATGCACTTAAGTATATGTTCTCTAAAATAAATATTGTACTTTGGAGTATAATATTGAAAGTACATTAAGAAATTTAGTTTCTTAGACACATTTTGTTTTTTAATTACTTAAAATTATGTAGGAGATATATTTTAAAAAATAACGTTAATAGGTAATATTTGAAATAATAAGTATTATTCTTCGATAATAAAATCACCTTTTACACCTACGTATTATGTATATATTTTGGGTATTTTGGTTACCTATATAAGAGAAGCTTACATTTTTTAGAAATTTTTTAACATCATAAGAACCGCATAAATGCAATTTATCGTTATTAATCCACTAACTAAATATTGCAATAAGCAGGAAGTTGGGCAAGATATAAGTCAAACAGTGGTAGGAAGTAATCAAAATAGATATGAAGACATGTGGCGTGAATAGATATGGTGGTAACGGTAACCTACCGGATAAATAGAGGTAGAGGAGGACAAACATATAGTAAGGAGTAACTGACGACCACACTTACGTTGAAATGTTTATGTTTGTGTTTCAAGCAAATTATTTTAAAATTTAATATATTATATTGTAATCACCAGCAATGTTAAATTAATTAATTTTTTATAATTTCGAGTTAAGCATTGATTCAGTTGTTCAGCGTAATATCTATCGCATTTTACAAATAAGTATAGTAAGACAAAGATAGTTTCAGAGACAGAATGCATGTATTTTGTGCTACGATGCTCTTTTATTCAAAATTAATGCGCAGATAAATACATTCAAATATAATAAATGCCTATACATAGGAGGCTATTTCATAACACTTAAAAATTGTAATTCTGTTCAAATGTATTGTATAATGTATGACCATTGATTATAGTATTTATAATCAATGGTATAATGTATTGCATTAACCGTTTTAGTTATTTTGTTGTAATTCAAAAATATTATTCGCGGATAACTACTTGAAACTTTTAACGTACCTTTATTATTATATTTTATGCACATTGCACACGATGACATTTTCAAATGCAATGTTGTCGGCAAAAATAATTTAACCTACCGTAGAGCTATAATTATTGTACAATAAATAACTTTAATAGCATTATTAATCATAAAATATACTCAGTAATATACCTAGCTACAATCGTCTTCACTCAGAATCGCTTTTCGCATGCAATGGTTTATCATTGAATTCAAATTTAACACATCCATTACAATGACTTACTCAATGACGACGTGCACTCGACACCTACTGTACAGTAGAGCGGTTACCTACTTTCCCTCTTTTTTGTTTGCAAACAAAAATTATGAACATGCAAAAAGGTTTATTTTCATAAGTGATGTTTACTTAGGTTAAAGTCCTCAAATATGTATGAAGCTATTCAAAAGCTAATCAAGTTTACTTAACAGTTTACCATATTATATTGTGTGTCCTTTTTTGATATTTATGGTTACCCTGCGTCATGACTATATAATATATTATGTGTAATTATAAGTCATTTTCGTTTATAATTTATATACCTATCTATATCCATCTATACAAAAGATAGAAGTTAAATGTATTAAAATATTTTACAAATGCAGTCCACAATATCGGTATTTTGTATCGACCACGTGCACAATCTTCTCCGTGGTCTGAATGTAAACCTCATTTGGGCCCACTCTATAATCAACTTCACATCAACGAATAATGTATCTAATTTTTGATACAAGTATATAAAGGTATTCACAGATTGCTCCACCACTTTTCAATCAACTGCCATTCAATACTATGTGATATATAAATCAAGTTTAGATTGTAACCTAATTATTTTTCACCCGTCTTAAAATTTGCTTACAGCTGATTGAGAATAGTATATATACACATATATACATACATAGTCTTGAATTTATATCAAAGGCATAATAAATATATAATAATGACTTAGCTGCTCGCCCCTCCTGGTAGATATGATTAGATATTATACTGAACCAAATAATTTGGCTGCAGTATTTACCATATTATGTATGTTATACTTCAATCCGTACTATTCCGTAGCAGATAACATATTGAACCGCTTCCAAAAGTTTTATCATTTATCACTATAGTCTTAACTTTTAACCTTACGGTTGAGTACTATTTTACAACTTATATCATCTATATATTATATAAAAATTATAAATGTATAAAATTTCCCCATGACTTGAAGAATAATTGGTTTTTTTATATAGCTGTAATAGGTAGTAAGTACATACTAATATACTATGATGTTAAGGCAAAACTAATTTTTTTTTATATTGTACGTGTTTTCATATTATAATATGAAAACATATTATGTTATAGCTGACTGGAGTTTCTAATACATTTATTTGAACGTCCTGGGGATGGGCTTTTATTTCGCAGTAGTCAGGTCAGTAATCTTATCACATAAACAGTCGCATACACTCGCATAACGATTCACATTATAACCAAGCCCGGATAAGGGCGGCAGGGGGCCACGTCCCCGTGGCCCACATATTTAAAAGTCCTATAGTTTTCTCGGCTTAAACTTACATTGGGTGGTAATTTGTACTTTTTATAGTGCCTACAAGAATATTTTTTTTTCTTGTTTTCAACTTACAGGCATTGGTGCTCGTCACCCGCCTTCCATGTTCACCATCACGGGCATGGTAAGTGGGGGTACATGGCCATTTGTTCATTGGTTGGGGCCCACAACCATGTACTGACCCCTGGGCTCCCGAAGGTCTTAATCCGGGCTTGAATTTATCACCAAATTAAAGATTTTATATTATATAAATATTATTTTTCGTATTTATTTTCCGCCATCCCCCACCCGTAGGTATCTACCATGCCCGGGTGGGGGATGGCGGCACTTGTTCTCCGGACACCGTGACTTGCCCGAAGAAAAATGCCGCCCATGACCGAGGTATCGAGCCAGCGTCAGCTGCGTCGCAGCCGACGCCTTAGACCGCTCGGCCACTCCGTCCCCAATATTATTTTAATTTATAGTAAGTTGTCTAACCAGAAATCTCCTTTGAAATTTAATATTTAACATTATTTCTTCTAGAAAAGGGTCATCGCTCAGTAGACACAAAAGTGATAGACTTCGTGGTAAATTCAATAGGGTACAATATAAGCTCGTATATAATAATAATTAATAATTTTAGTATCACCCCCCCCCCTCAATAAAAGTTAAAACTAAATCAAATACGTCACTGGTTGTAAATGATAATTAACGTGAGTGAAATATACAATGTGGGTGCCACTCTCGTAAGCGCCTCAACTAATCTAAAAAGTAACTAGGTACCTACTTACAGAATAAAATACCATACAAATGTAAAATCTATAGTTTTGTCGCTTCGACCAATCGCTCAAAATCTGAAATACATTACCCTCCATATTATTATTGATCACTATAAGCAATCATTATACTCATCT